>JAFIDM010009631.1:5229974-5245603 GCA_023159025.1 Thereuonema tuberculata
AAAATATTGTACAGATTTTAATGATAATGGTGTCATTGTAAAGTAAAAACATTAGGCTTTCAAAAAAAAATGTTTTTTGAAAATCGGATAAGCCATTTAAAAAACATACGCCTTTTTGTGCGCTCTGAAGGAGTGAGTTGATTTAGTTGCACGGGAGTGTAGAAAAAAATATAACTCTCAAATAATTTCAGGAAAAATAAAGCTTTAAAAACAAAAATGATAATCCTCGATTTATTAACATTTATTTAAGATTGCTTTGTGTTAATAAAATTACAAAAAACAAAAGGAAAATAATAAATAAAATAAATCTAGATAAATACCAAAATTAATTGGATAGTTAGCGTTTGTTATTATTTTTATTATTTTATATTCTATATATTCAGAAGCTAAAATATACCATTTATATTATGTATTTCTTTTTGAGGAAATTTAATCTTGTTAACAAATTGGCGACAATAATTTTCTTTTAAATATTAAGGTTGAATGGTATAGTTACAAGTTGTAAATGATAATGATTGAATAAGAGATTCTATCTCTTAATATTAATCTCCTTCCGGAGTATATTTCTTTATTAAAGACAGATTGAGCCGTATTAAAGATTTCTATCATTTTAAATTATTTTTTCTTTTAATTTTCTCCAAATGGATTAAACAAATAGTTTTGATTCATATTCAATATTTGACTTTTCTGAAGAATATTTTTTGGTTAACAAGCTTATTATTTTTTTTAAGACAACTCGATATTTCTTTTTTAATTTACTGTAAAAGTCTCAGATGATTTAAATTTAAAGTTGCCATTAAATTTTACATTATTTTGAAGAGACCTTCTTTTTAAGTCTTCCTTTATTAATAACTGTTTTTCCTGATATACTGATATTCAATTTCGGACCTGATTAAATAACTTGAACATTAAGTAATTTTTGAAAAAATGACCTGGACCTTTACATATACGATCTTAATAAGGTATGTGCAGAGAACTGGGAGGAATTCACTAATTGAGTGGGCAACATGGGTTTTTGCGGAGAGAGACAAACTACGCCAATTTTCAACTAGTGCTTGATCCCGAACGGTTCGTCGGAGAAAAAAACCTAAATAGGGAAATTTGTAGGAAATTTAATCACTTTCATTTTGAATCAGGAAGTTATTTACGAAAAGTCAATAGTTTTCGAGTTCTAAGGAAAAAACCGCCAAATAACGAGATTTTTTACCTTTTTTTGCATTTTTTTTTAATGTTGCGTCATGAAATTTTGTTAGCAAACCTCATATTCTGAATCAGCACTCCAAAAAACATAAAAAATGGAAAAATCAAAACTAACCAAAACTTTTCCTATAAGCACAATTTGACTGGAGTAATAATCGAATAGGCAAAACTCAAAGCATACCCTTCGAGTTTTGCAAAGCAAAGATTTCAATCAATCTTTTGCAATTTAGAAAAGTATAGAATATTAGAATAAAATTAACTTATATTGCTAAACATATAAAGCCTGTCAATGAACTATATTTGGCATTTTCAAATCCCACATCATTGTCCTGCTATATATATATATATATATATATATATGCATTGGGGGGGGGGGAACTGTCATGGCCACTTACAAAGTTTACAATCGTAAATATTCTAAACTGCTGAATATCAGACAATTCATGATAAGGATGGCATAAGCTTATTCATCACTGCTGTGGGTGGGAAAATAGCTCATTTTGTCCAAATATGTTTTAATTTGTTCCTCTTTTATTCATAAAAAAAATATCAAATAATAAATGTTTGTTAATCTTTTTATTAATCCAGTGTTTGTGTAAGATTTTCTACAATAAAAATCTGTTTAAAAATGCTCAGTTTTATTCTTTATATCTATACTTGATAATATTCTCATGTACTCAGAAAAGTTATTGTTATTTCTGATTTTTGTGAGAATTAATCTGATATTCTATTAGTTTTATTTTTTTTCCCTTGCTTTAAGATCCTGAGTATGATAAATTACCCGTTATTCCAACAATAGCACCCATGCTTATTATAAAGTCCAAGTTCACCTGCCTTTTCAGAAAGGTAAAGTTAAACATTATTATTAATTTAACTATAATAGAAGTTAAGATTGTGCATAATGGAATTATCCTAAATCACGCTAATGATTTGCTTTAACAGATATCATGAAAATGGTATTCAGAATATGCAATGATGTTAAATCTACTTACTGTGAACGAGCATTTAATAGTAGTGTTTTTCAGTACATGAAATTATTAGTGCTTTGCCATTATTAATAATACTGAGATACAAAGTAATATTTTTTTTTGTCTCAAGAATTAAGTAGGTGAATCTGAAAGTACTTTTAATCCTTAATTCAAATGTGTGATTGTTAGTATTTTTATCTTGGCACTCGAGGTGAAGAGAAAGAAATGAACTATAAAATTAGATTGAGTTTGGATGTAAGAATTTTATTTGATTATGAACTTATCTATATTTTATAAAAGTCCGGTGTCTTCACTTTTGTCAATTGTAGATTTTACTTACTGTGGTAACACGGGAGCTGATGAACTCCAAAAGAAAATATCATAGATAAATATCAATTACTATCATTTTTATCCACAGGCTGATTTGATATTCTTCAGTTGATATTCTGCACTATTCTGGATATATATTATTTCTGTATTCCAATATGATAAGACTTACTTTTATCATCTTCAGCCAAATCATATTGTAATGGTATTTGTGGCAGAGCCTTTGGGATCTAAAGATAAGTTAAGTTCTGGAACTGAACTGAATGAATTTATTAAACGAAAAACATTTGTTTTTATAGAGTTTACATAGAAGAAGTTGAATGGAAGATTAATTAAAAATATACATAATGATTGGATAAAAACATAATAGTTCAAGTCGCCTGTATGAAGCTCTACCTGACAGACGAACTATCTACACCTGTTCCACCTACCTGCCCGACACCTAATGTAAACAGTGAACCCACAACTGCCCTGAAACCTGAAGTGCAAGCAGGAAATTTTTAGCTGGAATCTTATGTTATGCTCTGGCCGCAGAATTCCCCGATCTTAAAATGTGCTCCGCAAGTGTTAATAGTGAACTCAGTACTTACCAGGATAACTACAGTATAAGTTCATTACCAAAATCTTCAGTGCCAAATCACGAAAGTTTTCACAATCATCTTTAAACTTCTAATACAAAGGAACTCAAATAACTAAACTTATCCTGCACAAGTTCAAAGAAGATGTTGTGTTTCTGCCCACAATGCAACAGCCACTGACTATACTAATGGTGTTATTTTTGTTTGTTTTCTGTCTGTTTTTTTTCCCTGTTCTGGCAAGATGGCTTGTCCCTATTTTTAATGTAATTTGTCCTTAACTGTAAATAAGATTATAACCAAATTCATCTTAAAAAAAGTAAACTCAGTCACCTGATATTAAACTTCTTTATTGACAAATAATGATTCGTGTTGCATGGAGCATGTTACGTTCTGTGATGGTTGTATTGACTTCTAATTTTCATGATTGTTGTTAATTTATTTTTATTTTAGCAGGGCTGGGTAGTCTGTTGTGGGTTCAGTGGCGTTTGGGAGTAATGTATGCAAATAGGTTGAGGGCCGGCGTCCATGGAGTAGATAAATGGAGTATATCCATTACTTTTCTGAACAGATGTATAGAACATGAAAGGTGGAATGGCAGGATAGCGTCCCAATTCCTATCCTGTAGGTCAGTGTTTTTCAATCTTTTTGAATACTGTCACGAGAAAAGGATTCTCAATGAGCAAAAGATAAATAAAAAAAAATAAAGCACTCTGCTACCAGAACATTTCTTCTTTTTTTTTCTTGAAAAAGAAAACGTGTACAAAAAAAAAAATCCCCAGAACAAGGAATTAAAATCAGACAAACTAGATTTATAAACTGTAAAACTTAATTTGGATGTGGAACTCAATGTAAAATAAGAAAATTAACAACTAAAGTTTATCCTCACTAACTTGTTGCAGCGGGATTCTTCACTCCTTGGAAGAAAAAAAATAGCCAAAATAAAAGAAATTTAAAAAAAAAGTCACTTAAACAAACTAAATAGTTTAAAACAGTTTCTCAAAATGAAAAGTTCTTCACAAAGTTCGTAAGTCTTTCGTTGAGAAATGCACAGTTACGAATAAAATTATCAAAAGTTTGCTAGCAAACACACATAAAAATAAGCCGTAGGCTTAGCAAAGTTTTGCACTTACAGTTTTTCCGCCACGGTGCACCACAAGAATCTAGGTCTCGCAGCACACCAGCTGATTCACTCGCATATTTATATCACTCGGACGTTTTCGCTGAATTAATGGATACACTTCACACACGTGAAACACTGAATCACTTAGAAGTCAATGTCACTGGCGCTTCATCCACTCTGAGTTTTAGGGACCGGGGAGTCGTCCACTCCCAGCAAAACACATTTTGGCGGCGGGCGAGCCTCTGCAGTGGGAGACATCCCAAACCGACTAACTTTCTCCCGAAGAGTGTTTCGGCATCCAATGACTTCACAAATGCTGCTGTTCCTTGCAGTTGTGTAGGGTTCACGGGTTGCTAAAACCAAGGTGATCGCGGCAGCTAGCCAGCGTTCTTCCGTTAATTTTGCCGTAGATTTTTCGCGACTCCGCCTTATCCAATGGGTTCACAGACTTTTTTGCCTAATCCTTGATGATGATGACTTGTCTTTTGATATTTCCTTTGATATCACTGAGCTGGAGACACTGGGTGAATTCAACTGAGGACGGGTAACAACCCAGAAACAGGCTTGTCTTGGATTCCCTGTGCCAAAATTTCCAAAAGCAGCTTGTGATTGTTAGTTGTTGTGCGTTTTATTCCCTTTTATAATTATTTCACGCATGTTAAAATTTCCTTATTTATCAATTTCTCTTCAAGTGTAAGGTACCATTTTTCTTGTTTTAATTCATCTAGAGCTGTCTGGAGTTTTAAGACCTGTTCATGTTTAAGCCTTCAGGAGGTATTAATTAGACTTCACTTAAAGTTGGACTATTTAAGTATGCAGACTTCACATCGCATTGATTTATATACCAATTGTATTGATAGATGGGTTTGGTGCATGGGTCGATGTTGAGGTTCCAATTTTCCTTTGCAAAAATCCAATAACACACAATCTGGCTTTATACTTATTGACAGATGCATTTGGATTATATTGTGGTGAATTAATTTGGCCTCTGGTTCGTGAAAGAAGGTAGACTGAGTCTAGCTGGGTCTAAAACTGGATCTCTTTATTATTGGGAGAGCATGAGTTTTTAAATACCCTTATGTGCAGGGATTGCTATTGGTTGTTGTGCTTTACAATTCATTGGGGGATTTAAATGACATGTGAACTTTAACTGATTTTAACTGCAGCTTTTAAATTATAGGGAATTATGGGTATCACACCAACAGAAGGAATTTAAAAATAAACAGAATCGGCGGTTAACGGAAGAATTTGAAATATACAATAGGTTAAATGATGATTGATTAGAACACTAAAAATATATAAGAATAAATAGAACAAATACAAATATAACTATAAAAATCATCACAATATTTCACTTTAAATACCCACTTTGTTCGTAATGGTATTGCATAGTTTGGTAAATCTGTTTCTATCCAGGTATCGTGCTCTTTTATGGTTTTTAGCTCTTTGTCAATTGCCTTTATCCAGTTTTCTGCATCTTTACAACTTATAGCCTCTTGATACTTCTCTGGCTCTTCTATTTTATGAGAATTAATTTACAGACACGGCGCTTAATAACTTGATCTTAATCTCATATAGGCACTACTATCGGCTTCTTCTGTATGGGATCGATCATCGTCAGTCTCTTATTAATAAGATAATCTTATTTTTTATCATTGGTCGATTCATTCTCTGATGACACTTCTCCTGCCTGTTTGTCTGTTTCTGTTTTGCTCAAATGTTCATTTTCTGAATCTGATTCTTCTTCCACTTCATTAATTGGACACAAACAGATAAAGTAAAGTATTCCTTAATATCGTGTTGAACATCATCATTTAGCACTTCATGACTGATTTTATCTTCATCAATGATCATGTTGTTCGTTTCCCATAGTTTCTTCTGTTAATATTCCACACCTTATATCCTTTTGTTTTACTCGAATAGCCAAACAGAATTTCCTTTTCAGCTCTAGGTTCGAATTTCCCTTTTACTTTTATCTTGGGTAATTTAATGTAAACAAAAAACTTCCAAATCTTCTAAGATGCTTTACATTTAGATTTGTTTTGGAATCATACCAACTTTGAATTGAAATTTCGTCATGGATAGTTTTATGTGGTGTTCTGTTGTACAGATAAACAGCTGTTTCTAACTCAAATGTCCACAATCTGATCGGAAGTTTTGATTCAATCTGCAATGTTCTTGCACAGTTCACTATGGTTTGATTTAGCCTTTCACTCACACCATTCTTTTTTGGAGAATATACATTTGTTTTCTTGTGAATGATTGCTTTTGATCTTTAGATAATCCTGAACTACACTGCTGCCATTATCTGTACTCTGTGCCATTATCTCTCAGTAATGTTTTTATCTTCTTATTTGTTTGACTTTTAGCATACTCCATGAATAATTTAATGTTTCTGAATGTCTCACTTTTATTCTTCATTAGGTAGACAAATGCTTTTCTTGAATAATCTATATATATAAAAATGAATGTATCTTTGTTTCTTTCTTTCTTTCTTTGTCCTTTATAGACTCCTAGGCCCTTTGACCTATCTGGACCAAACTTTGCAGAATTACTCTTTAGGACACTGCGGAAAAGATAGGCTACCTTAGAACCCGGATCCCCCCCCCCAAGGGGTTGAAAAGGGGTAAAACCCCTGAAAAACCCAATATCCACCTGGTGGTGAAAATAAGAACTACACAAATATTGTGTAAAGTGACAAATTCACTCTCCTATGAGGGGCAGGGCCACCACACTTGGGTGGTAGGAAGGCAACACAAAGGCTGAAGTATCCCACCCCTGACCGACACCGGGACCTTATATTTAGGGCCCCTTCTCGGGCCCCCCAAGTCAATTGCAAAAAAGAGAAAAATTCGCTCTCCTATTTGGGGCAGGGACACCACACTTGGGTGGGAGGAAGCCAACACAAAGGCTTAAGTGTCCCACCCCCTACCGACACCGGGACCTTATATTTAGGGCCCCTTCTCGGGCCCCCCAAGTCAATTGCAAAAAAGGGAAAAATTCACTCTCCTATTTGGGGCAGGGACACCTTACTTGGGTGGGAGGAAGCCAACACAAAGGCTGAAGTGTCCCACCCCCGACCGACACCAGGACCTTATATTTAGGGCCTCTTCTCGGGCCCCCCAAGTCAATTGCAAAAAAGGGAAAAATTCGCTCTCCTGTTTGGGGCAGGGACACCACACATGGGTGGGGGAATGGCGACACAAGGGCCTAAGTGTCCCACCCCCTATAGACACCAGTTTCTATTTTCAACTTTGTTTATCATGCATCAGTTTCTAATTAATTTGCATCAGGTGACATATAGGTGATTTTCTCTGTCTCCTATCATCGAGATTTCTTTTGTCGTCTTGTACTTTACCAGATATTTCTTTTCAGTAATTATTTGTATTTTATGTCATGTCTCTCATTTACTCAGTATGAATACAAACCTTTCTTCTGAGTATTTAACATCCACATAATACTTACAATAAATAGAGAACTTCCACCTAGTAAAGTAGGAAAGATGACGAAAAACATAAAAAAATCTCATACTAAAAAGTCATTGTCACAGAAAAAACTATGAGTGATGGAGAAATTCTAATTACATATTTGAATACAGAATAAAAAGTTACATTAAGGATCCCTATTAGTTTTCTTGAGACAAAAATCATGTTGACCAGTGTAATCAATAATTTTTTCTATGAATAAAATGCCAGTAATTTTACAATTTGAAGCTTTTGGATAGTAATGATTCAAGATAATACTTAACAGCTTCAAAGTTTTCTCTTGTTATTTTTCATTGTCATAGAATATTAATGGTGGTCCCAGTGTTTTCCTTGAATATATTTAAATACAAGTGTTACTGTTCTTGATTAGGTGGTGGCATGGATGAAGCAGCAACCAAAAGTCTCTTATTACCTATCTGAATTTCCTGATGCTAATTACAGGAAAGCATTTGCACAAAGTCAAATTCATATATGGACTGTTGAAGGTAAGATTATCACCCCTTAAATCATTGATTTTTGCATTGATTTTTACACTACAAGAGTAAAAGCAATAATATATATTACCTATATTCAAACACACACACTGATTATTATTTACTAGTTGACCCATGTGAATAATTTGCAACAAAAAACCACCTTTGAGAAATAATGAACAAATCCAACAGCTGTCATGCATGTTAGTTAAACACATTGTCAATAGATGGCGCCATCTCCATTTTTATAAAAAGGTTGACCCGTGCGAATAATTCGCATAGTATCTGGATCAGTCACTAAATCGTAATGTGGAAATAAATAAACGAACAGATTGTCAATAGATGCACTTGAAAAAGATATTTCATCGTTTATTTAATAATAAGATATAAAAAAAAAAAGATTTATATTTTAATAAAAATAAACGATTTATTACAATTAAAAACATAAACATTTGTCAACTTCTCATATTATTTCTCAAAGGTTTTTTTTTCGCCTTCTACATTTTTATAAAAAGATTTTTAAAATAAAAGTTTTTTAACGAAAACATTAATTCTAAACAATTTGTTTATTTTTTGTCTTTAGCAGTGTACGTAATCTTCAAAATGATATCTCAATCATTGATTTTGATGAAGTATTAAGGGAGATAAAAAATAACACCCTTGAGAAATAATATATGAGAAGTTACAAATTTTTATGTTTTTAATTGTAATAAATCGTTTCTTTTTATTAAAATATAAATCTTTGTTTGGTTTTTTTTATCTGTTCTTATTAAATAAACGATGAAATATCTTTTTAAAGTGCATTTTATTCAAAAAAGGATATATTTGAAGTTTACAACACTATAGCATTATTTGAAATGTTGTTTCGCTTTTGAAAGATAAGTCGCTTCTGTGAAAGCGTGTCTACGTTTTTATAAAAAGGTTTTTAAAATAAAGTTTTTTAATGAAAACATTAATTTTAAACAATGTGTTTATTTTTCGTCATTAGCGGGGAACGTAATCTTCAAAATGATGTCTCAAGCATTGATTTTGATGAAATATTAAGGGAAATATGCCGTACCGACACAAAAACACCTTTGAGAAATAATATATAAGGATTTATTTATTTTTACGTACTTAATTTTGGAAAAATTGGCCATTAATTTTTTAACAGCTGTGTTGAAGTCTCTCAAGTTTGGATGCTTCCAATTTTGTTATTACAGTTTGCACAACTTACAAAGACAGCATTGTTATTTTATATACTGTTTTGTGTCACCATTATCTACTGCTTCTTGTGTTTTCATCTGTCAGTTCTTCTATCCAAGCCCTGTTGTCTCTTTCTTACACTTCATTTTACATCTTTTATTTTATTATTATTATTATTATTATTATTATTATTATTACTAGGCCATCCCCCTCCCCTGGTAAGTATGAGATAATCCAAGAAGAATCGATTCCAAGCGGTTATGGCAAAAAGTGATATTTTTTCCTTTTTGAATGAACTCATTATTTGATAGCTTGTGCCATTGTTGACAGAGAGAAGCTAAAAAAATGAACATTGACATTTAAATTTTAATCTAGTAGGCTAAAATTAATGAGTTATTTTCTTTTTTTCTCTGGCTCTTCTCTCATTGCGCCACATACACACACAAAGGGAGTGATAAGAAACAATAATTTGAATATAGTCCCTGTGGCCTAATGGATAAGACGTCTGACTTCGGATCAAAAGGTTGCAGGTTCGATTCGCATCGCAAACGTTTCATTGTAGTAATTTTTTCACAGGAAATTAGCAAATGCGCCAGACAGACAGAGAAATAAAAGATTTTAGTAATATAGATTATAGGCCCAAAGAAACCTTTTTTCTTATCACCTTTTTATTGGTTTAATAGAGATTTAGCTCTCCTTCTTTCTTCGATCAGTTTCCAGGTTTTATCTGAGAGCCACTCTTTATTACTTCTATCAGTGTTTCTGAGAACATTCTGGCAAACTTAATTCAGTATGTTTTCTATCTGTTGCCACTTTTCTCTTCTTATCCAAGGAATAGTCAAAGATCAAGGAAAAAAAAATCTGCTTCAGCACTTAATTAACAGATGAGTCCATTCTTGAAACAGGAATTGACCTGATGTAACTCTCAGCGGGAGAATAAAGCATTATAAATTTATTCATTTAGTAGCCATTTGGGCACAGTCAAGTAGTCAAGACCCACCATGCTGCTGATACATCTGAACCTGGGTTCAAATCTCTGCATGGGCTTGGATCTTGAGGGCATGAGCATAAGATGAGTTCAGGGGTTACCTGATCATAGTGATACATCTGAGAAGGGCTGTCATTAGTAGGAGTAGCTTTTTTAACTTTATTGAAGCAAGTAGCTCTAGGATATATTCAGATTAAGGAAAAGTCTAAGGATGTATAGATATTTCTAAAGATGACAATGTCCTAATAAAAGGTTAATGATGAATTTACAATCCTTACTATTTAGCTTAAATAGAGAATTGATAAACTTCAGATCAGATTTTAAAAGAAAATGCTTAGTTTGTCTTACACGCTGTATCCTATTCCAGTGGTCTATGAAGGAATTAATAAAGATCTTTAAGTAACCACCTGCCAAGACAGGAAGCAAGACCAAAAAAGGGCTGCGGATCAATAGGAGGACTATATTTTACAGACTTTGCCAGTTTATCTGCTCTTTCTTTACTACTTCTACTCCTAGAGAAGGTATTTTAATTTTCAGCTGTTGGATGAACTCTTCATTTTTGGTCTTGTCCTTCACGCTATTGACATTAATGTTATTTTTACAGACAATGTTGGCATTTTTGATTATTAATGCCAGTTTTGCTATTGTCAAATAATGGTTGCTTTCAACATCTGCCCTTCTTTTATTTCTAGCATCTCAGAAGAATATTTTCCACATTTTACTAATTGCCAGATGATCTATTTGATTTTGTACTTAAAGATTACAGGCGACCCAAGAGATATTGGGGCAAGTCTTGTATGGAAAATAATAAGTCCTAATAGTGAGGCTAAAATTGGAACACAGATTTAAAATTCACTCTCCATTTTTGCTTCACTTTCTAACACCTTGTTTTCACATTATCTCTTCCAGTCCTGTATTTTCATTCCCTATTTTTGCATTCATATGCCCCATAAGTAAAACAATATCTTATTTCTTGATATGCTTGTTCTGTTGGTGCATAGCATTGGATTATTAATACATTTCTTATTCTTGATGTGAAACATACACAGTACTGGACCAAACGCTTGGGACCAGAAGTGGCCCGAATTTCTGGTTTTCTGGACACAGGCTAAATATATACTTAAAATATAATATGAACAATGAAAAGTAAAGAATTAAATTGTATTTAACAGATACAAATTAATACACTTCTAAAGCAGTATCTTTATTTATCCACTTAAAATTCTTAAAATATATAATACTGTAACATGTATACAGTATAGTGCATTTAGGATGAAAAGTAAAGAACATAATTTTATTTAACAGATACAGGTACAAATTAATACACTTCTAAAGCAGAGTATGTTTGATCTTTATCAATCCACTTAAAAAAATAAAGAACAAATCTGCTTTTAAACCAACATATGCAAATTAATCATGTTCAAAAACAGGGTCTGTTTACTCAGGATAGGAAATGAAATACAGGGTAGAGTATATTGCACAGTATCTTGGCAGCAGTGGCGTACCAATGCCTTTGGGGGCCCGGGGCGGGAGTTCCATTATTCCACAACCAAAAAAAAAAAAAAAAACGGAATCTCCAATTCAACAACCAAAAAAAAAAAAAAGGAAATACTTGGGTGGATGGGGCCCCCTAGGCTTGCTTTTACAAACAAAAGAAAAAAGAAATCAGCTGGCTGGTGGGGCCCCTCCCAGGCAAGGGCCCGGGGCGGACCCGCCTCCCCCCATGTTGAAGGAATCCACTAATGTTTATCGGAAGACATTTCTATTTCTTGGATGACAGGAAGAGAGGAAGCACAGGTCTTGGGAGGTTGAAGGTTGAGGCTTAAGCTGAACTTTACTTGGTATGTTTCAGTTTATCTTTGAAAACATGTCCAGCAGAATCTGTTGTTTCATAAACTTTGGTTTTACTTTAATGAAAAACTCTTGTATTTTATACATCCACATCATACACTGCTCACCTGTGAATTTGCGTTTGCTCCATTCCCCAAATCAGCTCCTCAGTCAGCACCTATCTATAGACACTTTCTCTTTCAGTCACTATCATAGTCATCATCACTCTCATCAGATTTGTTATCAGCATTCATTACCATATCTACAATTTCAGTAAGTTGGAACACAACTGAAGCATCACTATCAATGTCTGTACACTCCTCTTCATCAAGTAAACTTCACATCACATACCTTTTGCATATTGCAATAAATTCTTCACCATTTCTTCCTCACCAGACACACAAAAGCCATAAAAGTTAGGTTCATCATCACCGTCAAAAAATAAGGTAGATGGCCATAGTTTATGCCAGCCGTTTATCAAAGTATCCTTGGGCACATATTCCAAGGCTTTGCTATACTCCCAATTGTGTCTTTCACATTAAATGATTTCTAAAAATTATTTATATCTACACCTTTGTTGCAAATGTCTAGCATTTTCCTCAAAAATATATCCTTGTACCTGGCTTTGAACATACAAATGCCTTGGTCTAAAGGAGGGGTGTGCAACCTTTTGAAGTGTGCGGGCCAATATTTTTATAAAAATTCAGATGGCAGGCCACAACATCCCATCCTCCAAACCTTCCCCCCCCCCCCCCCAACCCTTTATATACACTACATGACCAAAAGTATCGAGACACCCTTCCGACGATGTGGAATCGGGCAGGTCAGGAGGTTTGATGCGTCATCGGACGTATAGCTTTTATAGAAAGCATTGGTGGGGGCTTGGGCGGTCATAATTCTGTGGTCCCGAGTAAGTCAGGCGACTTCAGTGACTTCGAACATGGCGTGATAATCGGATGCCACCATTGTAGTAAATCGGTTCGTGAAATTGCGAATATGCTGCACTTGCCAAAATCAACTGCGAGTTATGTCAGTGATCCCCAACCCCCGGTCCGTAGATGATTTGGTACCGGGCCGCCCAAGAAACATTAAATTACAGTGGAGCCTTGCTATTCGTACACAATCTGGCAGTTCGAATGGCGAATCATTTTTTCACATAAGATATCATGTAAATTGGATTAATCCGTTCCAGACCCACACATGATTGATTATTTAAACTTTTGTAATAATATTTTAAGCATAAAATACATAAAAACTATGAAAACGATATGGTTGATTTCGCCATGCCATACTAAGTTGCCATACTGAATTGCCTGGTCAGAGACACGATTTCCACTTTCAAACTTTGCAACGAGTGCTTTTTTCAATTCAATTGTCGTTCTCACTGCTTTCCTTTTAGGCTTGGTTGAATCAGTAATCTTTTTTGGACCCATGGCTGTTCTATTTTTAATAAAAATAACAATAAAATAGCACAAAGTTTCACGAAGCTTGCGTGGATGATGCGTAGCGTACAGAAGCTAGCACGAGACTGACCTGAAGCGACCGCGTGGCGCGGCCAGTAACAAGGTCACGCTGTCCGAATCGCGAGCAAGCGTACGAATGGCGAGTTGAATTTTACTTGAAAAAGTTGGACGAATAACGAGTTGTACGAGTAGAGAGGCGGACGAATGGCGGGGTTCCACTGTATTTCTATTTTATTTACTGTGGTATATTTCTCTCGGGTTTGTGCGACTTTCCACGGACGAGAAGTTAACCGGGAGCTGAGAGACGTCACCTAAAACCGCACCAATATCACGATATTTTGCGCATGCGCAAATAATATCGGTATGGCAGTCGCTATCCCGCCAAAAGCCAACTGTCAAATTAACGATCCTTAAGACACTCCAAATTTAACTGTAAACAGTAGAATAGTAGAGGCTCTAATCATCTTTTGAGTTGTTAAATCTATTCCAAACGTGCTGCATAAGAAATCACAACCATTTAATATTATTATCATTCTTTCAGGATTTAAATTAAATACTGTGTACATATTTAAACTAATATTTTTACTTTTTCAGGCAATAACTTTTTAGGTTATTGAAATATATTTTTAATAATATGTATTAACCTTTGCACATTACTTGTTACATTGTTACCCCCAATATGTATTAATTAATTAAACCAGTAAACAGAAATATTGCAACATGTCTAAGTGTTTGTCAATTTAAAATGAAATATTAACTCAAATATTAATATACCATCTATTGTATATACACTATTTTTATTTTATTTTAACAACCTTCCAATAGAGGCAACCAGAGACTGGTTTTTAGCGACTGCCTTACTGACAATATTTGCGCATGCGCAAAATATCGTGATATCGAAAGCTGAGCACCTGCAAGTGGCAGTGGCATTGTAGCTTTGGTGGAGAGAAGGTGTGTATCGCTCTTCTCTCTGTTCACCGGTATTTGTACGTGTATATTGTGTTTGCTCAAATTTAACCCACAAATTAGCAAAAATGAGTACGAAACAGACGTCGTTAGGAAGTTTCCTTGGCCCAGTGAAGAGACAGAAGACGAGCCTTCAACATCAAAGAAACATAAAACTTTTAACAGACAATACCATGAGTCCTACTTGAAATTTGGATTTATCGGGACAGGTGATTGCCACACACCAACCCCGCTCTGTATAGTTTGCGGCGACCGGCTCTCTAATGAACCCATGAAACCTTCAAAACTGCTTAGCCATTTGAATGCCAAGCACCCTGGATTAAAAGACAAGCCCGTGGAGTATTTTGAAAGAAAAAACTGGAACACAAAGGACAGAAGAAATTTCTGAGGGCCATCACATCAATAAAGGAGAATGCACTGAGAGCATCATATTTGGTGGCTAACCGTATTGCTAAGGCTAAAAAGCCATTCACTATCGGTGAAGAATTGATCTTGCCCTCGGCTAAAGACATTTGCCATGAACTTCTAGGAGAGGCTGCTGTGAAAAAGATAGCACATGTGCCTTTGTCGGCTAGCACTGTGACTAGGCGCATCGAGGAAATAGTCGAAGACATTGAGACACAATTGTTAGAGAGGATTAATACATCACCATGGTACACACTCAAGGTTGACGAATCTACAGATATCGACAACAAGGCAATACTACTTGTTTATGTGTGATATCTTTATCAGGAGGATGTGCATGAGGATTTATTATGTGCACTATCTTTATCGACCAACACCACAGGAGCAGAACTGTTCAAGTCACTGGATGGTTACATATCAGGACAACTAAAATGGTCCTTTTGTGTCAGCATATGCACAGACGGATGACTACCATGACCGGACGACTGTCTAGTTTAACTGCTCGGATTAAGAAGGTTGCACCTGAGAGTGAATCTACGCATGGTATCATTCACAGGGAAATGCCGGCAAGCCGAAAAATGTCACCAGAAGTTAACAGCATATTGATTGATGTCGTTAAAGTTATTAACCACATCAAAGCA
>JAFIDM010009631.1:5255603-5273441 GCA_023159025.1 Thereuonema tuberculata
TAAATGTTTCCTTTTCTCTTTTGCAGTAGCAAGATACATTTCTGATAGTCTTTTAGATATGGTTACAAATGAAAATTATAATAAATTCAGACACATAAACACATAACTGTGAAGGGATCACCTGTAAACAGCAGCAGTCACACTGAAACGGGCACCTTGTGACTCATATGCCATGGAAACCAAAACAAAGCGGCCACGCTGCGAACTACAGCCCGCCTGTGAAATTCAAAAATAGCCGGATTTCTGGAAGTCAAATAAGAGGTTCAGTACCTGTATGTATATACAGTAAAAACTAGTTTATAGGTATTTCAAGGGAAAATTTCAAGTTATGCAAAACTGAGAATTACTTACAACTCGGGTTTAACTTTATTTTTAATTTAAATTAAATAAGAACACTCGTAATAAACATTTCTCTATTAGCTACATATTTTTCAACGTATGATATGCATAACTTGTTATGGATCACCCTGTATCTCGGAGAGGATACACAAAACAGAGTAATTATTAACGCAATCGGAAGCCTACACCCATAAAGATAGGTGATGAAAATAAAACTTAGCTTATGGAACCGCTGGGCCCAATTTAATTCCTCAGCCAAAATCAGTTAAATATAATACCAAAAGAGAAGTAAAGAAAAGATAAACAACTCAGGAATGTCTCACAACAAAATGTATTAATAAATAAGATTAATGTTATACAATCACACACAACAAACCAAGACTAATGCAATGGAAATTACATATCAATATAAAAATATATAATAAAAAATAATACACAAAGCATTGTTCATAAATACGGCAATTCCAACAGATTACAAATTAAAAAAAAATTATTCAAAAGTTGATAATTATCAAATAGTAATTCACAATAATCTTATCAATGCAACTTAACAAAAGAATATAAACTTAAGACATTTTCTCACAAATAATTTGAGTCACTTTATAAGCAGAGTCTGATCGAAAATTGTTTATGAAACAGACTTACTGACCATAGAGTATGTCTGAAGAGTTCACTCCCGGACTTAATTTCGCCAAAGAAAATATACTCACAGTTCGACGCTCTGTCCTGTTTACATTGGCACAAAATAAAGGATAGCTCCGACAAAATTCGCTGTTCATGTCAAAGTATCCGCGTAAACACAAATAGCGCACAACACATTCTTTTGCACTACACGAACGTTCTTTAATAACAATGGCTAATCACTGTAACTGAGTCATCCTAAGGGTATACTGCTTTTCTTAATATCTGACAGATATCCAAGAAGCTATATCAAGAAGCACAAATCTCAAAAGTATCCAGAGATATTCGCACCACAGGATGAGATATAAGTCTTGCCATTAATCGTGTATAGGTAGAAAAGAAAAACAAAGCTGCTTTTCTCCTAACAGCTCCCCCGTTCTTCCAAGACGGAAGACAAATTACGTGTGTCTCGTCTGACTTACATCGTGAGAGTGACTGAAGTTTCAAGAATGCATCTCATAGGGATGGTGATGTAAACAACGTTTTACCAATGGCCCTTCAAGGAATAAGGAGTGTCTTGAAACTCCAAATGACATCACTATAATCCCCGTATAAAAACAAAAATGGCCGCACCTTTTCACAGCACAAAATTTCATTCCAAATAAAAGCAAAATTACATATAATAATATATATCATCATTTATAGATAACAATTATAAAGGTTACATAAGGTGGTAGGGTTCAAGAATATATAAAAAAAAATACTAAATAAAAAGTTTTAATGTGGAAAACCTGCCATTTCACGATCAATTAGAAAACAAGGAGAAGAGATAAAAAAAAATGGCGGATCCTGCGAAAAACGTAAACAAGGCAAAGGTCACTTTGCCCTGACTAAGTGACATAACCACACAGAATTGCGTCAGATAAAAGTAGGAGAAGAAAAATAAAATACTGTAACGAAAATTAAAAAGACCGTAACAAACTGTAAAACTGTCAATTTCAATAGTATTTTGAAATTTTCACAGAGGTTTTCTGATTTCGTGTTTTAAGAAACTTAAGGGATTGAATAAAATACTGTATACCCATTACACAAATACAGTTCTAAGATAAATGAAAAGCAAAGACTCACCAAATTTTCACTAATTTTCCATCACATTGTCACTCACTTTTCCATATCTGCAAATTTTCCCTTTTGTTGGCGGCTGCACTTTACAGATTTTGAACCTAACTTTCAACATAAAATTGACTCCTTCTTACTAATGATTGCACATAATGAAGTTTAACTTATATTTTAGCTATTCGCTATTTCTGCTTTTGATTTTTGTGGATTGTCTTTCACTTCCCGATAAATTTCACTTTTTCCTCTAAAGAGTAATTTTTATTCCTTCTATTACCCATGGCTGCAAGAGAGACACTAAAGTAAATGAAGGGAACACGTTTCATCAATGCAAAAATTCATTCAGTTTTTGTGTCTGACCGACCTTTCATGAAAAGCAGCCCAGAAACCTCATGAACACGATGATTATATATTAATATGGAATGCCGAGCTGTATATCGGTGCACCTAGGGAATATGTATAGTTGAAAATAAGTACAATTCAATCTCGTTTTCAAAAATAATACTACGTAGGCCTATAAAGGAGAATTACGTGTAACTCAGTTACTGATATCTCAGAAATAATTTATATGTAAATATGTAAAATACTATTTTTGCCAGAACCTACAAACAATTACGCACAAACCAGAACTGCATACATCTCGGCAGTGGCGGCTCGTAGCTAAAATTAGTGGGGTGCTGCTCCAGAAAATTTTTAGCCTTTGTTTTAAAATTGTGTAAATTTGTAACAATTTACTTCTTCTAATATCTAAACAAATCAAAAACATCGTTTCTTACAGTATTAAACATCTTTATGGTTTCTCAATATTTCTACACCCTGAACGGGTATTTTCTTCAGGAGAAAAAATAAAATATACATCTTTCTTCCATTTTAACGAACAGAAGTGAAGTATAATTTAAATTTGGTTTATTTTTTCATAATTATAGTTATCTTATTTAAGTTGTATAAAAAGCTTATATTTGATAATAATAATAATATAATAATAATAACAGTATTTATTATTATTCCAAAATAGCATTGTCAAAATTACTGCATTATTTGCACAGAGACATAAGAATTGAATATATCTTTATGTACACACATGCATAAACGAAGCCAAAAACCATACTTATTTAAACCATATATTTTCCTTTTTTTGATGAGGAAGAGGCGAAATATAGTCTGCCCCCCCCCCCCCCTTCAGAGTAGGGGGGGGGGGGCAACTTCAATTATCAATTGGTCTAATTGCATGAATAAAGATAAATCTTTAAAAATGAATGAAATCTCTTTTGGATTTTTTGAAAAAGTGATGGAAGGAAACAAAAGTGTAAAGGCTAAATTAAGAGGTAATAATTAGCTAAAGAGGTAATAATGTACTGCTTATTTTTTAACAATTTATTCTCAGTGATGTTTGGAAATAATGGAAATTAACATTTGATTCTCAATGAGGATTGTCAAATAATGTAAGTTTACGATTATGTTATCATTGTAATGTATTAACATTTCAAGATTGTTATTCAAATTTCTGTTTGTAATAAGAAGGAAGACATATCTGTTCTTCCTCTTATTTTATGTATTTTTTGTATTATTCCTGAAGAAAACTTTCGTTGAGAAAGTTGAAATATTGAAGAAGGTATTAGAAGAAGTATGTGTTGCGTTTTTTTGTTTTTTTGTTTTTATTATTTATGCATTTACAGTGCAACTTGGATAATTCTAACGTCTTTAATTCGAAATCGTGGTTGATTCGAAGATTTCTCTTAGTCCCTTGAATTTCTTATTAAATTAATGTTAAAAAATCGTGGATAATTCGAAGTTCAACTTCCTTAATTCGAAGTTTTTTATAAAAAATTTCGAACCATAACGACTTTTCAGCGTTTCATCGTTAAGAAATTCGACACGTGACAACTGAAATTCCCTTCCCGCCACCGTTCGACACGTGACGCTTCAGACGCCATTCGAGCTTCCTGCTGTCAGTGTCACCATGTCTTTCAGTAAACCACGCATATACAAGAATTTAACGTTCGCTGAAAAGGTCGCCATCATTCGCGAGGTGGAAAAGGGTGTGAAGAAGAAATGCCAAATCGCCAACGAGTACGGGATAGCGCCGAATTTCGTCGGTACATTGAAGGACAAACCAACGTAAGTGAAGCTGTTTTCCATTCACTAAACATGCTTGATGATTTTGCTAACCTTAAGCGACTGAATTCTACAAAACAATCAGACATTGCACAATTTTTTGAAAAACTATAATTTTCTGTATTGAATGTAATATGTACTGTAGCTTATGTAATATAAATCTTATTTTGTTTACATACATATAATGTTTAAGTCTTTCATACCATGATCTTTCTGAATAAATATTTATTTATTGACAGAATAATCTTTTCAAGCATTCAGTGGACCTGAAATTAAAGTTAAAAGATGTAACTTGTTTAATTCGAAGTCTTGGATAATTCGAAGTTTTGTAGTGGTCCCTTCAGCTTCGAATTATCCAAGTTGCACTGTATAATGTAACTTAATAGAATTAATCATTAACTTTCTTCTCATTAGAAGCTCGAAAAGTCGCAAGTTGTGAAATTCAAAATTTAGTAGCGCTGAGCTTTCAAAAGTAGCCCAATCTGGCAACCCTGCCTTTGATCAGCATGCCAGGGTGACACTGCGTCAGCGACAGTGCAGCCTCTCCCTTGCATCCTCGCGAGCAGCTTCCTATGTGCGCATGCGCACACCAATTAAACCCCACGCCGCTGTAACTGTGAAGCTTCGCAGTTCCATACAAAGATTTTTGTATCTTTTTCATAAACTGGGGGATGGCTACTGACATTAAGCTTAAGGATTATATATTGTACAAGTATACAGAAAGAATTAAAGAAAAAAAGGACTTATTATATTAAATGTTATCTATAATTATCAAGTGGAAATAGGCCTGGGGGTGCTGCAGTACCACAGTGCCTATACACGAGCCGCCACTGCATCTGGGTTATGTATAAACCAGTTGTTACTGTATGTGAGAGGTCTAAATATTGTTCATTATTATAGTAAAACAAAATACAGTGTTGTATTGTTAAGAAAAACAGTCAGATTTAATTTTTAAATAATTATATATTCTTTATTGTTGAGTGAAAAAGCAAAAGTCTTGTGAGTGAAAAAAAAAAATTATCTCTTTTAGTTTTAATTAATTTTAAGCACCTGCAAAAATTGAAAGGTCAAATGACCAGATGTTTGATGAGTCATTGACACCTGCAATTTCCTGTCTAGTAAGAATTCGAATAATTCAACGAAACGTAAGATTTTCCTTATTAGGTAATTTCTATAATCTCATTTGCTGAATGATGGCTCAGTTTCTGGTCACATGACCCCTTTTGCACACGAAAGATGGGGGAAGACGCTTTGATAATACGACGTTTGGACAGCAGTAAGACACTCACACTCATTCATTCACCACCAACAGACACTCTTCCATCACTTCTTCGACAGGACACTTGGATACACTCAACGCAGTCATGCATAAGGAGAGATAGTTTGTATTAAAAATTCAGTTATCATTAACTATGAATAGTGGATAGCCTTACAAACTCTCAATATGCACAGCCAGATCTTCAATCAACGTGTAGCTAAGTATGAGTTAACATTACACTTTTAGCTTGCCAGGACAGTTAGCGAACTAGAAACAGTTTAAACATCAATCTTTAATAACTCCAAAAAACTTCAATCTTACATCTCCTGGCAATATTTCGTTGGGCCTAATCAGCTCAACTTTTTCAAGCCTTTTAATCTTATGGGGAAAGGTAATACCTCCCTCCTTCCAAAACACCTAGACAATAAAAACACAATCAAGAATTCTGAAAAAAATGTGAGATAATAAACAAAATTTTGAAAACGTGAAATAATAAGCAAAAACATGAAGTACAACAATGTTCACGGTTTCATGCTCAAATTGTTTAAATTAGGATTAGTCATTTTTAATAAAAAAAGAAGACATGAATTTAAAAATCTAAAGACAATTATTTGAACAATTTAAGCATGAAACCGTGAACATTATTGTACTTCACGTTTTTGCTTATTATTTCACATTTTCAAAATTTTGTTTATTATTTCACGGTTTTTTTTTTTTTTTTTCAGAATTCTTGATTGTGTTTTTATTGTGTAGGTGTTTGGGTAGGAGGGAGGTATTCCCTTTTCCCATAAGATTAAAAGGCTCGAAAAAGTTGAGCCGATTAACCCAGGAAATATTGCCAGGAGATGTAAGATTGAAGTTTTTTTGAGTTATTAAGGATTGATGTTTTAAGAAGAGCTTATTTGTTATTAGAAACAGTTTAGCTTTGTAATTTTTACATAGTGTCAAAGCGAACTTATAGTTGTGTTAGTGCTAGAAATGCCCGAAACTGAAAACTGAAGTGTTATGTTAGTGTCGACAAGGCAGTGTGGGACAGGGAATCAACATTAGGCAAAGTTAACTTTAGTGCAATGTTTTGTGAATTTTACATAAATTTCAGCCACCCGCAAGATTTGAATGCAGTGCAAGAGGCATTCAAGGTACTTCAGGGTGTCTACAGAATCAGGGAATTATCAGGGAACTTTATTCTGGAAAAAATCAGGGAATTATCAGGGAATTTTGCAATTATTACTTAAAATCATGGAATTTTTTGGTTGAGCAGATCGTTTTTTTTTTTTTTTTTTTTTGTTGAACAAATCAGGGAATTATCAGGGAATTTTAAAAGAAATTGTTCATGAAATCAGGGAAAAATCAGGGAATTTTTTTATTCAGATTTTGTAGACACCCTGTAATTCAACGACGAGAAATTCATCGTTAATAGTGCAAAAGGAAAGGCCATTCAACGATATTATTTTAGTTTCCAACGGTGTTAAGAACTTCAAGTTAACTGAGTGACTCATTGCAGGTTACAAGAATTTGGTGCACATTGTGAATCGTAAGGTTAATCGTACAAAGTTAATCATGACTAGCTAGATGAATAGATTTTAGTTAAATTCAATTGAATTTAATAGTTAATTCTTTTACATCTTCATTGTTTATTTAATCTCCAAGCCAGGAGTGATTTAAGTGTGGAATTTCTTATTTACAAGAGTGCGTAATTTTCAAATATGCAGCCACTGGAAGTTTCAGCTGTTATGTATCCGACCAAGGTCGCATTACAGATGTTAAGTTATTAATAAATGTGTTTAATTGTTGTGTGTTGTGTGTGCATTACTGAATGATCCTGCTTAGGTTAGTGCTGACCCCTACGATCACGAGGCACTGAGCTAGTGATCCGAGCAAAAGCTTCAACGGCATTAACCCTTCCCGGAATAAAAATTTGTCAAGGCACCAAGCTTGACTGGCGCCTACCGAGGAAGTTCTATGGTTTCGTTACGTCACAATATATATATAAATAGTGAATATTTCTTGAGGTAGTCGCATTATTCTGTAAAACACTTTTTGACCGATCTAGTTAAGAGGATACCTACTCCATCAGAATACATATTGAAGAGCCATTACATTATGACCACCCCCAGCCTAGATAAATGAGCATGCTTGTAGAACGAACAGTCACATTTGTCAGTGTGCATAGAGCAGTATATCTACGCTACAACTGCAGAACTTGCTTTCTTTTAGTAGAGTGTTCGGTGTCAGAATAGGAAAACCTACCGATTTATCAGTTTGATAAAGGACAAATTGGGATGGCACAGCACTTATGAACCAGTATCTCTGAAATGATGTGGATTGTGGGATGCTCAATCAAAAGTGGTGCAAGGATGGGCAATCGACAAATTGTCGTCCAGCTGTGTGTCGACTGCAACTCATTGATGCCAGAGGCCAGCGGAGACTGGCACTCCTGTTAATAGTGATCACTGGGTCACAGTCTGACAGATCACCCACAGCTACAATAGTGGTGAACAGGGCAATGTTTCACAGCACACAGTTCATCGTATCCTTCTGCGTATGGGGCTGCGTAGCCATAGACCCTGTCGGGTCCCAATGGTAATTGCACTCCATCGACGACAGCGCAGGAAATGGGCAAAAAATCAGCGACGTTGGACCATGGATGACTGGAAAAAAGTCATCTGGTCTGACGAATCCAGATTCCTGGTGCATCATGTAGACGGCCGAACAATTTGATTGTTCTTCAAATTATTGTTATTTTAGGCTTCAGAAAGAAAAGACGCAATCTTTTCGAAAATTTGCTTTTTTGTATTAAATGTAGTTGTTTTACATTTAAATTTGGTGAGATGTTTAGAACCTGATGTTGAGTTTATGATGTCAGATATCCCAGGATACCTATCCCCACCACATTGAATCATTGCCTCGCAGAGTGATCACTGTTTTGTGGGCTAAAGGAGGTCTTACATTTTATTAGGTAGGTGGTCATAATGTACATATTCTTCCTTTATTCCAGAAAGATTAGCGTGCTTCCTTTATCTGTTTCATGTTCTCCAAACCCATTTCAACATGTCCCCTTGGTGCTGGTGCCTGTCCGTGGTGGGAAGACGACGCATGAAGGGTTCCTTTTTCTGTAGAATAGCCTCCATGGGTCCTAAATGCCTGCCATTGTGTTTGCCATGCATGGAGACCTGTCCTAGGAAGGGGAGGGGAGCCTAGCAGTTTTTTATTTTCATCTTGCTTTCAATTGCAAGTTACTACTTTGGTCTTTACTTCTCGTAAACCTCTACTTCTCGGGGTGCTGCTGGGACCCTTCCCCCACCTCCTACTGAGATCAATTAGCTGGTCACCTCTTGCTACTTTGATAGTAGGTTTTGACTAGGGTCAACCATGTTGTCTGGGATGATAAATGATGTTAGTTTAATCTTGTATCTTCCCTTTATTCTCGGATATAGTCTTTGTGTAGCCCTGATGTTGGTTTGAAAGTTTTTTCGGCAATTGTGACACCCCTCATTGGACTCCATGTTGAGTGGGGAGCACAAAGTCAGGATTTTTTTTATCTTACGAATTCCTTTACATTTCAATTGGGCAGCAATTCCTACACCATTGATACCTCAATTTTTGTTATTTTGCATTTGCTTTCTGAGAATTGTTTTTCTAGCCTTTCTCCTTTTCTTATTTCCAAAGCCTTACTTGCCATTTCTCCAACTATTAAAAATACTGATAAACCTCTTTCTGCTAAACATTACATCTTCTTGTGCTGCTGAACTTGCCTTGAAAATGTCAAAACTGGATGAAGTTCCTGTTCTGCAACTGAGCATTGAACTTTTAATTCATGAAAGAGCATCATCTCTGATCTGACCAGAGGGTGTGATTGCAGTGAAGCACATTGACATTCGTTGTGACAGCCAGCGGATTCCAACATGGAACATTATTCTCACCTTTGATTTTTTCCACACTCTCAACCTCTGTCAAAGCTGGTTATTTATATTGTAATGTCCATCTTTATATCTCTAATCCCTG
The DNA here is from genome assembly GCA_023159025.1 of Thereuonema tuberculata. Classification (NCBI taxonomy): domain Eukaryota; kingdom Metazoa; phylum Arthropoda; class Chilopoda; order Scutigeromorpha; family Scutigeridae; genus Thereuonema; species Thereuonema tuberculata. The sequence goes on from JAFIDM010009631.1 coordinate 5,265,058, forward strand.
CTCCGCTTCACCTGCCAACACTATGGTCGTGTGTCTGTAGCATGTTGAGACAAGCCCTAAATGAGAGTTTACTCGTAGCACAAAAAAAAGCATGGAAGTTACCAATAAAATACATTTTGTTACAGAGATCATCCTGCGTATTCCTTATCATTCCCTTGGTGGAAAGAAGAGAAAGAAATTCAAACCATCTGAGTTAAGTTTTCTCTTTCATATCCTGAGGCATGAAAGCGAGTTGTGCCAGAGCATGCTATCAAGACATATTCATCTATTTTAGAGGTCACTGAAACAACATCTAAATTCTTTCAAACAGAGATAACATGGCCACCTTTCAAATCCTTTCCACTGTACTTACATCATTAGTTAAACAACCATTCGGCCCTCAAGTCTGTACCCACCAACAACCAATCACCAGAACCACTTACTACCTACCAGTCGATTGTTATATCCCTTCCTGCTTCTTCAGCTTCAAGTTGTACATCTGTGGACTCAGTTTTTCTCAAGAAAGACCTTCCTTCCCACAACAAGAGAAGCCTCGTACTCATTCTGATTCCTGTTCTCCTTTTTGTTCACGTCATTGTCATTCCTTACCTCACCAGTCTTGCGAGACTGAAATGGCCGATATTTTGTAAATTCCTTTCAGTATAGAGCCCTCACCATCCATGGTGAATTTTCTTTTCTAAACTTACATTTTTACAATGGGTAACATCTATTGGAAGTGTAGAGGACTGCACTCCAATATCACTGACGTTAAGGCCTTCACACCTATCATCCAGTCTATATGTGCTTTCAGGAAACTTTCCTTGCTCTTCATGGTTATTCGATGCTTATCAACAGCAAACTGATGGAGGAGGATAATAAATAGCCAACTAAAACGGCACCAATCAATAAATTAAAACAAGACGCAATAAAAACAACGTACGTTTCGAAGCACTTTCTTACTGGCTTCGTTTTCAAGTTAATTAAAAAGACCCCCCTACCTTAAAAATGTTCATCCCTTGACGGGAGTCGTTGATCAAATGAGAAATGAGGCAATGTATCTTGTGCTTTTTGCGCTTCTTCTGTTCAAAGTTTGTATGCAGAGAGATGCGAACCATCATTGTATAAAGTCGACACTACTTATCTCATCCCTTCCCTGGAATCGAGCTCAACATTTCGTATGCTCTCCTCAAAATGGATTGCTTTTTGCCATCTGTCTTTCTGTCATTCCGTAATTTGGTCATCATATGAAAGCATTATTGGATACACTGCAACTCTAGCACAAAGATTTCTACACTGCCTTCTCCACCATTTCCAAATTTTAAGTATGCCAAAGATTTCTGCAATTTCTCCTTTTTAAAATATGACAGATAACATACATCACCTACATCTTCAGGTCTCTGTATATGGAACATTTAGCAAGTTACCAGGATTTTAACATTGTTCACAACGATGGTTCCAAAGGATCTTCTTATGTTGGAGCAGTGTTTTATAAATTAAATTGTATCTCTTTCTGCTGACAACTTCCATCTTCACGCTTAGTTATGTGCCATTTTCGTGGCATTGAAGTATGCACTCCATGAGAAGTCCTTCAATCTTCTTATTTACAGCTACTCCAATATCGTTTTATGAGCCTTATACATCAGAAAGCCCATCGTATTCTTTTATCTATGCTTGCTTTACTTGGCCACCTCAAACAGAGCACTATCATTTTCTGCTGGATACCGAGTCATGTAGGAATCCCCAGTAAGGATTCGCTTGCCAAATCTGTTGTCACCTTTCTTTTACTATTAATAGATAATTCCGATACCTTCTCGGGATTTCAGAACTGTGATTCAATCTCTTTAAAAGACCTTTTGGCAGCAACAGTAGGATACACTTCTTTCCAACAAGCTTCATCTGGTTAACTCTATCATAACTTCTTCTAAACTGTCACGGTTTTTTTTTAGTCTTTTGTTTATTTTTGCCCTTTCCTTTTCCACCTTTCTTTTCTGCCATTTTTCTTATTGTTTTACTTTGTTTTTAATTCTTGTGAATTTCTTCCTTGGTTTTAGCTATTTTTGCTTTTATTATCCAAATTCTATTTTCCTATTTTATTTTTTTTTTCTCGTTTCTTTTTAGCCAAACTTGGGTTGTTGAGTAATTGATTTAGTTCCACTGTCGCCTTGTAACTCAGTTACGGATAGCGTCGGCACGCCAGATTTTCGCGGGCTTTATAATTGGGATTGGGTGTTTATATCATGTGAGACATTTTTCTATTGTTTTCCTGAGTTTTGGTGTTCTGTAAGAGGAATTGGTATCGGAGCTGTTGAGCCATTAACTTGGATAGAATGTAATCTCCGTATCATTTCTGTTTTATTTTTAATTTCTAATTTTAATTATCGAGATCTGTTGGAGTGTAGTTTTAATGGCTGCCGCCACAATATGAACTTTGTGTTGACTGCCGCGCTTTATGGATTACCCTAATACCTGTCAGAGAAGTACTATCTCTGGAGGCTTTCTGCTGGAAACAATGACCCCAACAGCAAAGCCACCCGGCCAAACACTCCAACAATCGAAGAAGCTCATTAAAAGGACTCAAGCAATTCAGGCTACTGCAAACCTTTTATTTCTTTTATATATTTCTTTTACCAATGCACCTAAACTTCTGAAAATTTAAATATGAACTTGTGATGCATTTGGGATTTCTATTTTCTTGTTTTTAATTTTGAAAATATTCTTTAATTAATTAAATTAAAATTCAAAAACGGGCAATTTTTGTGGGGTTGTGGAAGTAGAACTTGATATTGCCAACTTAAAAAAAACTTGTCGAAAACCTAAATGCTAAAAAAATTCATAAAATAATGATTTGTGTTTAAGATATTTATTATTAGTTCAATAGTTAGGCCTAATTTTTAAAAAAATTAAAATTGTGTTTTTAAAAATTGTTTGAGATTATTTTTTTTTTTTTTTACATGCTATCAAAATAATCATAATAGAAAACATTTCATTTAAGACTTTCTAAATATCATGCAGATTCATTGGATGCTATTCGTTTTCAAAAATAAATTTGTTTTGAAGCATTTTTTTTATAGAAATAAATTTTTTAAGTCCATATTTTTTTCTAATCTCCTTCCTACCTATTTGCATTTCAATAAATAACATACAACATCTTCTTAAAAAATATATTTTTTAAAATATATTTTTGAAGATGTTGTATATTATTTAATAGAAATAAATTTTTATTAATTCTATTAAAATCTGTTTATAAAAAAATGTTCTTAGTTCATAAATATTCATGAACTTCTAATATGAATTTTTCAGTGTCAATGCCCCATTCTCTAGAGTACTTTCGTTTTAATCGTGTTTTTCAACACTTCTCAAAGCGAAAATAAACAGAAACAACCTTCTGGTCGCAACGAAAATTGCGTCTCTTGTGAAAGGCTCCGCTGAAATCTATAGAAAGACGGTGATCGCGCCGCCAGCCTGGCGGCTTGAAAAATCACGTCATGTCGCGACCAGAATCCTGGCAGCGCTGCCAGAAGTGACCAAGCGGCCACGTGTGAAAGCCTCCACTGAAATCTATAGAACGGCCTGGCGGCGCTGCCATGGCGCATCGTGTGAAAGAGCGCTTAGTATTCGACTTTGGTGTTCATTGATTTAAATCCTGAAGTACTATCGCGACCATAGATGAGAAAGAGAACTGTAAGTGATAAACTTTCATAGGCCTATGACTTACTTCATGTGTGTATTGCTAGCAATGGTCTTTTTTTTCTTCCTTACCTCTGCCTTCTTCACGAGAGAGAAGAACTATTCAAACTATTCGAAGAACTTTCCCCAGGAGAATTTGTTAAGCAAATCATTAACTTTCTATAAGTGATATTTATTTTATATTTAGAACATTTTTAAACGAAAAGAAAAAGTCCGACGCAACGTTGTAGCGCAGATTGAGTTTAAAGCTGGTTCTTCCTGTGTTTTTTTTTTTTTTTTATTGTAAACTTTAGATATTATAAATCTTACTTGTTCTATTTAATCCTTTGCTTTGGATTTCTTTTATTTTGCTCGTTAACTCTTCGAGCTGGGAGCAGAGCTGCTTTTGATTACTGTAAAAGCACTTATTTTCGCGAGCTGAAAATTTCGGGAATTTTGTATGAACCGAAAGAAAGAACCGAAAAAAAATAATTCGCGAGGCTTAAATTTTCGCGATTACGACGGGCTCGCGAAATTCGCGAAAATTAAAGCCTCGCGAAAATAAGTGCTTTTACAGTATTTTTTTTATATATATACACTCATTAACAAAAAAAAACGATCCACCTAGAAGGAGTTGTCCGATGGAGACAAAAATTGGTGGAGAGGAAGATTATGTACAGAATAGAAAATGATTAAACTTTCAGACAAATTGAAAGATTTATTTCAGAGTTACAGAGTTACAAAGTAATGAGCTCAATAAGGTGTTGACCCACCTCTACCCTGAATGGAAGCTGCCACACGACGTGGCATAGAGTGATAAAGCTCCCTGATGGTCTCCTGCGGTATTTCTTGCCAAATTTTCTCCAATTGTCGGGCTAGGTCATCCACATTCCCTAGTGTATGCAGTTGCCTTCCCATCATATCCCAGACATGCTCGATTGGAGAGAGATCTGGGGATCTGGCTGGCCAAGGAAGTGTTTCACAAGCTGCAAGACAGGTCGTAGCAACACGTGCCGTATGTGGTCTGGCATTATCTTGCTGAAAAATAAGGCCAGGGTACTGCAAAAGGAAGGGTAGCAAAACAGGTCTCAGAATGTCGTCGACGTACTGCTGTGCTGTAAGTGTGCCGCCAATGACGATCAAAGGGGTCCGGCTATCAAGGGAAATGGCACCCAGACCATAACTCCTGGTTGACGGCCTGTGTGGCGTGCAATAGTGAAAGCAGGATCGGCACGCTGCCCTGGGCGTCTCCAGACACGTCTGCGATGTTCGTCAGGACACCGTTGGAAGCGGGATTCGTCGCTAAACACTATACATCCCCAGTCAGCATCATTCCAACCGGATCGAGCCAAGCACCACTGTAATCTGGCCCGACGGTGTGCAGACGTAAGTGGCAGGTAGCGGTCGGTACGAGCGTAGATGTCGCTCTCTCAGCCGTCTATGAATGGTCACGGTGGACACTTGTGTGCGGGTCGCACGTCTGATGGTTGATAACGATGATTCAGGTGCTGTGACAGCTGATCTGACAATCACTCTATCGTTCCGCTCTACTGTGGCCCTAGGTCGACCGCTACCTTCACGACGCTGAAATCTGCCATTGTCCACCCATTCCTGCCGGCATCTTCTAATCGCAGCATCACTTCGACCCATATGACGAGCGATTCTCCCATTTGCCCAACCTGCTTCTTTCAATCCAATGATACGACCTCTTTCAAACTCTGACAGTTGCACGTAATGAGCTCGAATCCTGCGGCTAGGCATTTTTTCAGTCATTGAAAGGTATCCTAACTCGCAATGCAACAGAAAGTTTGACCATCAGATTGAGAATCGCTTCTTATATACACCTGCTGAGTGCGCAGTTCCGATGCGCTATAGTTCTCACTATTCATTCATTGGATACCAAAGTTTAATCATTTGCATGGGCGGTCCCAATGTCTTTGCATATGAAATTTCATTACAATTGGACAACTCCTTCTAGGTGCGTCGTTTTTTTGGTAATGAGTGTATATACCCGTGTTCATGGAGAATTCCAATAGTTAATTTAACTAATCTACCTTTTCTCCGTGTCAAAACATAGAACACTACATTCCTTGAAATAACATTAATATTACAAGACTACGGATTGGAGACACCAGATTGACTGTCAAGTACCTTCTTCTATGGGAACAGCCTCCTGTATGTGCTAATACTGTTTTACCTATTCATAACATTTTAATTGAATGGTCAGCTTTTAACCAGCATCATCACCATTGCTTTTATCTTCTTTTTAAATATAACATCCCTATACATATTTCTTTACTTTTACATGATTCTGATCTTTTACCTAGTTCAGTGTCTTTAAAGTTCATTCACTTATATGGCCTTGCCAAGCTTTTATAATTTTCTCAACGTTGTCCACATTCCTTTTACTTTTACCATCTCCTTTTTACCTTTAAGCTAGGCGAACACGTACCAATCTGGGACAATATTGGTACTTTTGATTGGTACCAACCGTTTTCAGCAATAAAAAGGAACAATATTGCCCATTGGCGATTGTCGGAAAAAAGGTACCAACTTCAGTTGGCGAGAAAGATTGCTGCTTAGCGAGCGAATCACATGAACGGATGAAATCACGTGACAATGCTGACGTCGAAGGAGGCGGGACCTTGAACATCGGAAATTCAGTCACTCACGGCGGCCATTTTCTTTGAGAAACAAGGCTGAAAATCAGCAAAATGGGTCGGCCCAACACAGATAATTCCAACCACAACATTTTGGAAATTTGATAATGAAAGAATCTTCATTGATTTCTACAGAGGGACGGCGTTTTAAACTATAGCAATTCTGAACGGAAACACACGCTCTCTAGCTCTCCCTGGTGAGCAACGCCATAACTAGGCCAATACTCGTCAAACGAAAACCTGTGTTCGCGGACAGTGCCAACCGCCAATACCAATCATGACCAATATTGTCCACCAATATTGTCCCAGATTGGTACATATTCGCCTAGCTTTAAACTGTCATTTTATTTCCATTACTGTTTCATCTTACATTTTGTAACTGTTTTGTAGTCCTTTTAATATTTGATGCTTTTAATTTTAAGGTTTTGTGAAATTGTCATTTCTTGTTTTCTGTTTTGTTTCTATTCTAGAATGTATTAGAGTTATTTTGATTTCTTTATCTTTTTATTTTTTACCTTTTTTTTGATGCTGACCAATTCCAACATGTTTCATCTAATCCCAATATTTCCAGTTTATATTTGCCAAATTCATTTTTGATTTGTTTAAGATTGCCTATTTCCCCACATAGTTCTAACTTTGCAGAAGCCGATTCTCATTGTCTTTTTTTAGTCCAAAGTTATCCAGTTATTCTTTTCACAAGTTTATTTAATCAGAGTATTCGGATATGGGAATGATTAGACTTAAGTGTTCTGTTCTACTTACACTCCGCTTCTTTAGACACAGCAAGAATGCCTCCCTCTATTTCCCAAGACATTCTTTGAAATCATTTGGGTTACAGAGAGAATCCTTCTTCCTCTCTCAACTGGGTTTAGGACCATCATCATCATCCAGTCTAGTATTAGACCTCTTTTGTCTGTTACAATCTCAGTCCATCATCTTCCCACACGTACTTGAGCATCTTCTTGGATAGTCTGCTATTATTCATTCAGAGAACATGTTCTTTCCTGGCTGTTCTATATCATTGAACATAATCTGGAACAGCTTCCAATTCTAAAGTATCGTCAGACTTCTTCCTATAGCCAGCTGATCCGAGCATGCAATGTAGTTCTGCAGCCATTAGTCTTCTTTCATCTGCTCTATGGAGCAACCATGCCTCACTACTATAAACAAGAATGGTTTAGGTAGAATTTTGTTTAATTTCAATCTAGTATGTCATTGGACAAGTGATGTTTTAAATGTTCTGCTTATTACACCTGTTACTTTATTTAATTTGTTATTTTATATTTAAATCTTCGTCTGCAGAGTAACTAAGATTATAGCCCAAATATGATTTTTTTTCGATGAATGCAATGATTTTTGTTTTATTCAGAGATATTTCCATGTCATATTCCATTGCTTTTAAATGAAGGTTGTCAACTCATTGTTGTAACACTTGATCACAAATAATCACCAAAACGAAGCATTACAGACCAAGAAATTTAAGGGTAGTATAATAAACAGAAGCATAAAGTTAGAGACTTCAATATAAATATTAATATGATTTAAATCTGAAATTTACAACAAAAAGTTATGGTTGTTTACAATGGAATAGTAGAATATGACTGCATTCATTGTTGATAATATAAATAGTTAACATATAAATTTGTTAATTGTAATCCTACAATATTGATTAAGATTTTTCTGTATTGATAACTAGAACTTCATTATAATTTAAGACGTAATAAAAACAACACAGTGTTTGAAATTGCACTTAGTATGGATTTCATTTATTTTAAAAAGTTCATTCGACTGTGTGACCTAGTCACAGTTTTCTGATCTTTCTTAAAAACTTTTATTCTTTTCAGCATAATTTCCAAAAAAAAAAAGATAGGCTAATAAAATTATAGTACATATTTACCCACATCATAGCTTTACTCTTTAATCTTACGAGTAAAAATCATAAGAGCATGTAGATACATATGTATTGTTTTTTAAAGACAAAGATTGACTCAAAGAAGTTGTATCTCAGCCATCATCTGCTGTCATCAATTTAAACCTCTTACATAATGTAAAGGGATTTTTTTTTTTTTTTTTTTTTTT
>JAFIDM010009631.1:5273451-5297459 GCA_023159025.1 Thereuonema tuberculata
ATTATTATTATTAGGGAATAGTTGAGAACTAGGTAGATTAGCAGAGATTTTTTTTTTTCAAGACACAATAAGACAAAGACACATAATATTAAAAGAAATATCTTTTATTAAAAGTATATTAATACTTGAGATTCGAGATTGTATATCCTCGAATTGCATTCAGTGATAAAATAATTAAAAGTTCTTTAATTATTAAAATAGTTCTGGATAAAGTTTATAACTGGAAACAGGTTGAATATTCACACACTCGTTGAAATTCAATTCACTGTTTTTCTTCGTGAAAATAAATATCAGCTCGATATTTATTTTTCCTCTTAACTGCAATTGGATATTAATCATTAACACTTGAAGACAGGTAATATTTTCTTTCACACTAATCACTTTGGAGCACTGAAATGAAATATTAATATGCACTTAATTTAATTTGAATTTAACACTGTATTTCAAAATCACTTTGCACCGAATCACTAAAATAACAATTCTTAGCTATCGCTGCTCCTTTTGATAATTACGACAATTAAACCTTTTAATTATCGTGCTGATTTAAGTCTTTAATAGTTGTCTTCTGTTAATTTCCTTGAATAACTAATTCTTCTCGAATAAATAGCTTTGAATTTATTCATTAAATAAATGTCTTTACTTACAGCTCTTGTAGTATCTAGTTGTTTGAATCTTCATATGTATCCTTTAGGTAACGCTCGTTCATTTCGCACATAATTTAAATCCCGTTGATAATGAAGTTTGCTTCAACACGAAGACCTTCTATTTCCAAACGTTATGAAGAATTCACAAATTGTATTTATAATGATGCTTTGTTTACTTAACTTCGGTTCCATTCAGCGAGCATATGATTTGCCTCGTCAGCTGATTGGAGTTTTTCCCACAATTCCGTTCGTTGAGTAGAACAGTTGAACTTCGGAATTTTCCGCTTTGTCGACTGCAATTGCCTCTCTTCGTGACTGCTATAGTTGGTTGACTATTTGCAACTTTCTTTTCAGCTCACCACGATGGATATTTGCATTTGCTGTCTTCACTCTTCGTTTTCAGCCTCTGATGCTGATATAACTTCCTGGCAATCTTCTCAGGCACTTTGTAATAGTTTTTTTGTGTTGTCGTGTCGACTGCAATAACGTTTGGCTGCTCCTGCCTCACCAAGATGCGAGCCAATCCGCTCCACCACCAATACTGTCAAAACGAGGTTCCGTGCTTTCTTATATGGCCATTCTGATGATGACGTTGCAGCATTTAAATTTCTACATTTACATAATTAGACTTAAATTTTATTTCAAGCCTTCGTAATTAATTATTTATTTATTTTTATAATAGTTACTAAAATAAATTCTCTACAATTATAATGATAGCTTAAATATGAGTTAAAATTTAAATCTTCTTTACTTCTAAATTCTATTTCAATTTATTGAACGAAAAAATAAATGAGCTACTACTACTACTAGACTTTAGATGCCAAAAGTTAAAGTATTCTATGAAAAACCTATTTATGGCCTTTTGAGATACAGCATTACATGACCTCAACTGAGTTGTGGTTGGGTGAACATCCACTTACCATTAACTGCCAGGAAATAATTCCGGTACCCACTGCAGATAGGTTGGGTAAACCCTAAGACCCTTCTAGACTAGAAAGGATCAAAGGAAAAATCCCAAGCAACCACTGAGAATTGAACCCCAGCTCCACTGACTCAGTCGGGCACATTACCACTGGAGCTACCAGTTCCACAAACTTTAGATGTAAATTAATTCAATTTGAATGCAGTATAATTATGTGTTTTATTTGTAATTCTTGTTTATTTACTTGCAGAACAATCTCTCCGTTTCTCAGTAATATTTTAAAATAAATGTTATTTAAGTCATTTCTCTTTTAACTGATAACATAGCACAGATATTTAATGTTTGTTTAATATTTTGGTTAATTTTTGACTAGCAAAAGATGACAATTTGTATGCCAAACAGAGAATTTACAGTGTTTTTGACCTCTCTGCTTGACAGAGAATTCTACTTGTAGCATGATTGGGGTTGGTGTTTCCCCACTTCTTTTCTCATTTTAATGTAGATCATTTTATAATTCATTTTATAATGTTGGATGGAAAAAGTAGCAGTAAAATTTTGTACAGTTTTTAGTGTTTATTTTAGGGACCCATATGCAAAAAGTGAAATATTTAGTTTTTAATAAGTTATTGCCAATGATTTCATGGCAAAAACATTTATTTCTAGTCTTAACCTGTCTGTCTATAGCATGGCTGTCACAGAGCATTATAGATTTAATCTAAGGTTTGTAATGCTTTAGAAAAATATATATCAGGGAGACAAGAGGATTTGAATAAAAAATTTCTAGATTACATTTTTAAGTGGAAGTACACAAAAACCAAACCATCTATTCGACTTGATGAAACAGACATCTGTCCATTTATTATCTTGATTCCTGTGGTCAAGGTAATTCAAAAAAATATTTTGTCAAAGGAAGCTGAAACTGTGGTAATAGTTTTAGGCTCTTAAAAGAATTATTCCTACTGATTTTGTACAAAGTTAACTCAAAGATACTGAATGAGAAGCCAAGAACCATCAAAATTAATTGACATTTAAGTGCAATTTCCAGCATATCTTCAAAAAATATAATTTGCTTCCCTGCAAAGCTTGATTAACAGTTTTTGCCCTCAATACAATCTTGAATATTTATCTTCACTGATGTGTAATTTTTCTTCCTTCTCAGATTGTATTCAGGAAATTTTAGGTCTGAACTCAGATCATGTAAAATTATAATTGTTGTAACATTGAGGTTACACCCCTCATTGTCAATATGAACTCTCAAATAAGATTACGCAGTTATCCCTACATTAATTTAAACAATTAATCAAAAATTTCAAATCTTAATTAGTTTTAATTCACTGTCCCAGTAAAATTATGATTAATCTTTATAAGTTCCTTTACTTGGTGATACCAATAATAAAATTTGATAGGGTCTTTTCGTCTTATTTTAGCCTCTTCACTAAAATGCAAAATTTTTCTTATTAATCCCTAATATACAAGGTACACTAATCCTATTCATTAAAATCTACTCAAAATAAATTACTTTTTCTAATTAACAGACAGTAGATATTGCTGTCATTTTACAGTGAAAAAAGATTATTTACTATTGAATGTCTAGGAGATTGCGACATGAAGCAACAAACTTCTAAGCATTTTCTAGAAGCCTTTTTAATTTGCTGTATACTCTTTCTTTGAACATTGTTTGGCTGGCTTACCTGGTATATGTGTAAAATTGTCTATCAGAATTCCCTTTATCATGCAACTCATTTTGGGACAGAAATATTTCATTGTTTGGCTGTCTGCTTTCTGTTGGTAATAACAGAAAAATTGTAGTGAATAGTACCTGTGATGATCTCTTGAAGTTAAAGCTGATCCAGTCATCCATGTTGGCAGTTCTTTGATCTGTTAAATAAAGAGCTTACCTGCAATTATCTTTGAATAATTATAAAAACAATATTGGTATTACAAAATTTAGTTGAAACAAAAATTTCAACTGAAGTTAAGCATGATGATATTGGCACCAGCATTCACTTGCTTAGATGCAATGTTGGGGACAGGTCAAGGCAGTTCTTTAGGCTGTAGTCAAGATGGTATTTTAGTTATTTTAAAGGATCCTGAAGCTTCAAGGAAATTTTTTTTAGAACTGCAGATCCCCAATTAACAAATTCACATATACATTTTAATCACAGGATTAACACATGTTTTTGTTCTTGCCCTGTAATTGTATAATTTGTTCTTACCTCCTACAATCCCAAAGGCCACGTAGGCCTATAGTGACATACTTTAATTAACTACTACTACTATTACTATTATTAGATTTTTTTTTTTTTTTTTTTTTAGCATTATCTTATCTGGTTGTAGCATCATTGACTGAAGATACATATGGTGTTGTGCAAAACAGTTTTGCAGATATTGTCACAGTTTTATTAAATCTACAACAGGTAAGTCAAAATTGCTCATTAATGATGAAACAGATTTTTTTCTTTCAGATTTTGTCATATTATGACCAAAATTAGAACTGCAATAGCTGAATCTTGCAAATGTCAGCATTTTAATTAATAGAAATTTCTCGATTGATAAAGTTGTTTGAACTCAGAGGAATGTAGTGAATAATGTTTAAAAACTACTGAAGTAAGACAATATACTACAGTATGCTAAAATATATATTTCCAAGACAAGTACAAAAAGATGATAAAAATATGCCCTGAATGATGCTTGAATACAAATAGTAGCGAACAAGGAACATGGGTACTTGTTCAATGTGCAACCCCCCACCCACCCCAAACAAAAGTGATCAAGATGAATAGTTGAACGTAATTATTTGAAAAAAAAAGTATTTATGGAAAGATTCCCAAAGTCCCTTCCTTTTAACAATCTGAATTATCAGTCCTAGGAAAATTAAAAACTACCCAAAATACGGAATATATAATATATTTCAATTTGTATATTTCAGCTTGTTATTATTATGGAGTTTTTTTCTATCGAGCGAAAATAACTTAACAAGTAGAAACTGTCGATGTATATTAACATCAGTATTGCTTTTTTTATTTAAAAATATTTCACAAAAAAAAATAGTTCCCAGAAAGAATTTAAATCCTATTTTCTTTAATAAAAATTGGTTTTTGTGATTTACTTTTCTTTGTTGTTTTAATTTTTTAAAATCTATATTAAAAAAACAGAAGTTTCTGTATTTTGTAAATTATAATATCTGTTATATCAAAAAATCTTTCTTCACATGTTTCTTTTGCTGAAAATTGATTAAATTAGCTAATACTTATTTCATGTCGTCAAAATCTAATTACTTTTAATTAAAGCAAAGCATATATAAATTTAATATGGATTACAATGGATTATAAGAAGGTCCATTTTAAAATATGAAATAAGAAATTGGTTTTATGTTATATAGACATCTAGTTGACATACTCCTTTTTATATATCTACTAAAAATACAATATTCAGGGTGTCTACCAACCGGGAATTGTATGGGAAATTTGGGTTGACATGAAATGTACGGGAAAATCAGACTGTGTGCTTAAATTTTAAGCATTTTTTTTTTTTTTGGTTGAACAGAAATTTTTTGTAAAAATGTCCTTAAATGTATGGGAATTGTCCTTAAATTTTTTGTTTGAGATTCAGTAGACACCCTGAATATTTCTTTTCCTTAAACAGCAAACTTCATCAGGTTCTGAGGACAGGAAAAAAACTTTTCCGTTTCCTCTTAGAATTTGTTAAAAAAATACACAGTAAAAGTTTTATATTGCATCATTTTTGCAAACAATTAAAATTTAGCAAAAGACAAAAATCCATTAATATTAGTAATAATTAATGATATTTTATCTTCCTATTATTAATAATTTTACAAAAATGTTCATATCCAATTTTGTTAACTTTTAAAAATTTGTTTTTATTAAAACATGGCAATAATTTTATTCTACATGATTCAATCATTAATCTGGCCTTCTCTTGTATCTGAAAAAGAACATCCATTACAGGGTCAGCATTGTGGCCTATAACCCACAGTGGTCAGCTCAATCAGAAATATTATATGTATTATTCTTAAAGGCACTGATGTCTTCGAATACCCTCTCTCTTAATGTTCTACCTGTACTATTGTAATAATTTTAATGACAATCTCTACATTCTAATTTATAAATTACACCCATTTTATTCATTTTGCTAGTTTCATTGCTTTTTTTTATATTTTTTATAAAACTGTTACCTTTATAATATACAGTTCTAATTTTGTTTTCTTTACATATGTTTCTATACCAAATGGTATCTATCAATTCTTCGGCCAGTTCGGAGTTTTTGGGTTTTTTTTGTCTTCAACTCGCCGTCCATCTTTGTCAGCATTGCTCTCACAGACCCACACTTCATATTAGCCTTCGACGCCATTCCTCCTCAGCACTGCCGGTAATTACACAGAAATTTATAAATAATGAACAACTCACGTTTGTAACAGCCCACTATACGACGGAACACACATGAATGCAAAAAAGGCTTAACAACGAACCTTCGAACGCAATACGTCAGCAACCTTTTTTTTCCTGGGTTTCGGCACCATAAAGAATCTTATCGACTAGATCCCTCGGAGACTGCTCACGAGAATATTGGCATCAAGGAAAAATAACTGAATTTACAAAAAAAAAATGAAGAAGATAGAAAAAAAAAAAACTTTTTTCTCTTGCTTTTTTCTTACAGCAAAAAATTCTACAATAATCGTCAACAAGAGAGATCTTGTGTCCTCGTTGCCTTGCACATTAACAATTAAAAAAAAAACAATAGCAAAGTTCGCAACACTAACAATAGCAATGTTTGCAACAGTCAGTGTATACTATCAGAATTCTGCATTCTGATGTAATTAAGAGAATAATTCACTGATCGATAAAAATTTCATCTTAAAAGTTTAATCAAAATTCAGAGGTTTCCGAATTTCTTGGTTTGTGACGCCATTACAGTCCCAACATTTTTTCATGATGCTAGAGATTAAATGAAATACAGTCGAACCTCCATATATCGAAGTAGCAAATTCCCGGAAAAAAATCCGATATATAGAAATTTCGATATATATAATTTTATCAGAATTACTCCTAAAACATTAAAATTAAGCTAATTTTCGTATACGAAACTTAATTTCTAATTTATATGCGAATCACATTAAATGAAAGTTAATACAGATAATTAAAAAATGAATTAATATGAAAGATTTATTGAGGACTACATTCTCTACCTTTTAAAAAAAATAATCCAGACAGTGCTTACAATGATCAGTTACATTTTTAAAAAAAAACTTCGAATATCTTGCTGAACAGCCAGTTTTGCGGAAAGTTCTTCAAAGAAATGTTCACATTTATTCAGTCCACTAAAACTTCATCAGGAACATTTTCCGCGAATTGAAGTCCACCGCGTATTGTTTCAAACACTTCTCGCATTTCTTTTTTCGATGGGTTGGAAATGTTTTCAGATTCATTTACTCCCTGTGGTTCTTCGATTTCTTTTTTGTTTCATGAAACGAACTCGGTATGTCTTCGTCGGTAGGATAATCAGCAATGGCATTCTAATTTTTTTAAAATAGTCGACACTGTGCTTGCAGGAATACCAAATTTAGCTGAAATGTCTTTTTTGCGCATTTCGCTATCTACATTCTTCAGCAATTCAACTATCCACACTTTTATCCCAATAAGTCTTGAAAATTTTTTTTCGATATATAGAGATTTTTTCGATATATAGAAACAGTTTTTCTATGTAATGAACATGGAGATTTGCTAAGAATTCGATATACAGAAAATTTCGATATATGGAGGTTCGACTGTATCTATATTCTGTCCAGAGTTTTGTGGCATTTGAAGAAATCCTCTCCCCTTAGCGCCGTCACGCCCACAAGCAATCAGTCGACCGCTAATCCTTGCTAATCCTACCATTGGCATGTCTTCTTACTTTTTAATCCTAAGGAGCCTTTTTCTACAAAACTACGTTTTTTTAAACTTGTTACCTTTACTTAATTTTTATTACAATTATTAAATTCTACATGTCAATCCGTGCAAAAAGAGTCCAAACACGAAGCAATTGTCATAATTCTAAGCATTTTAATGGTCAGTGGGTTAAAATATTAATGATATAAATGTATCGTTTATATTTTTTAACCCAGCAAAATTTCATGAAAAATTTCAAATTTTATAATGAATTTTAATCAATTTTTCTGCATTGTCGTTTTATATTACAATTTTCACTTATAACTTTTGCTCTGTTGATTTTATTATCCTTTTCTGCATTGCAGTTTATCTTTATACATTTACCTACTGCCTTTTGTACTTTTATTTTTATTATCGTTTACTAATTTGTCATCAGTATTGTACTTTTTATATTCATATTGTTTTACTTTTATCTTCTATTGCAAGAAGTTGGTTTTTTTTTTTTAGCTCTACTTTATATGTTTTGAGTGTGTTGTAGTTTCTTAATTTTATGATTTGTATTTCTTTGATTTTTTTTTTTAATTCATACCACCTGATTTTAGCCTTCTCGTCATTTATCTTGTGTCCATGAAACCCAACTAATCAACCAATCTTAGAGCATTGGGATTTTGTTTTTCTATTGATGCTTTTTACATTTATCCCTTGATCCCTCCTTATTCTGCTTTGTTTATGGTGACTTTTAGTTTTCTCAATTTTATAGTTTGTATTACTTTATCGTTTGCCACCAACCAATTTAATCATTTTTGTTGTGTTGAGAGAAATTTGCCATATAGGATTAATTAAAAGCAATAATATACCCTTTGACAAATAAATCGAAGCACCATGAAGAAAGCGCCCAATTTGAATGAAACTTTGTAGGTGCCATTTGCACCTTTGTAGGATGAAGAGAATTGGAATTGATTCAAATTTCACAGTGAAAACACAGATTTTTATTAATTATTATCATTATCATTACTGTGTTGGGCCAAATCTGACTGCTATGCATGCTGATATACAGCGTGGCATGAAGTGAAACAAAGTCTTGATGTTGTCTTGTGGAAGATCTTGCCAAGCTGGCTCCAAATGTAGGATGTATGATGATGGATGCACTTGACATCCTAGCCTGCAACAGACATGCTCGATGAGGGACAAGTCTGGCGACCTGGCAGGCAAAGGAAAAAAATGAACTGCTGGGAAGAATGTGCATTATCCTGTTGGAAAATTACTCCGGGCATTACACAAAGGGCAAAACTCTTAAGCTGAATCTCCTGCACATATTGTTCTGAATTTAAAGTTCCTCGAATCACTATGAAAGGTAATCTGCTATCATAAGAAATGGCTCCCCACACTATTACACCAGAAGTAATGGCTGTGTGCCTCTCGCCAATATTGCCAGGATTTGAGCACTATTCAGTCCTCTTCCACATGGTAGGGCCATGCCCAAGAGACATAATCTGCACCCAAATGGTTTCTTACTGTGTTAAGTGATGAGTCCCTTCTGCCTTGCAGCAGATGATCATCACATTGCTCTGTGGAGGAGAACTAAACATTCTCAACTCCTGGCAGTATTGGTGAGAGTCACACAGCCATTATTTCTGGTGTAATAGTGTGGGAAGTTATTTCTCATCACAGCTGATCCCTCTCTTAATGATTCTTGTAACGTTAAATGCACAGAAATCCTGCAACCCATTGTTTTGCCCTTCGTGTCACAACCTGCCAGGAGGAATTTTCTAACAGGATGATGCACATCCACACATTGCACACTCTTCCCAGCAGTGTCTCCAAGCAATTCATCCTCTTCCTTGGCCTACCATGTCCCCAGACTTGTCCCTCATCAAGCATGTCTGGGACACGCTAAAATATCAATCCATGTCAAATGCATCCATCATTTGAAGCAGCAGTTTCAGCAAGCTTGGCATGATCTTCCACAAGACAACATCAGGACTTTGTTTCATTTAATGCCACGCTGTATATTGTGGTGTGTTTTTAGCTGGTAGAGTGAAATAAGTATAGACTGAAGCTGCGTCTGGACTGAACAAGCAAGAACTAACAACAACTCTTTATTTACAGGTTACATGTGTTTAAATAGACTATGTACAAGTGTTCTGATTGGTTGTGGCGTTTACAAATCGATTGGGGGATTTAAATGTCATGTGATCACAACGGGTTTTTAAACCGTTGTGATTTAAATAAAAGTGAATTAAAAGGACGCCACAACCGTTGAAATTCAAAAATAAACTGATCAACAAAGGAATTAAATAATGGAGATTAAAATACAGAAAAACGGAATAACTAGAATACAAAAGGATAAAATTATGATAAAACTATACAATAAATATAAAAATCACTACAGTTATCTCCCTTCCCAGATTTTTCGTCCTCGAAAAATAAAAAAAACAAGATATGGCTAAAAAGAATATATACATACTGAGCTTCATGAAAATAAAATTATTTACAACTATTTACAGGAACAACTATTTACAAAACGAACTATTTACATTGCTACACCATGTGACCCTGTTCCGAAGGCACTGAGAGAAAAAAAATAATTCTAATTGTTCGTGAGTTCACTAAAATGTTGACAATTGCACTATAATTTCACTAATAATCCTAAAGTTCACTAAAATGTTCACAATTTCACTAAAGTCAAAAGTAACGGTTTTCACCATGATCAGATTGATAGTTTGAGAGTACATTTCGGCAGTTCGAGAGTTCATTTGGCGGAAGTTGGCAGGTTCGAGGCTAAGGATAAAATTA
Source organism: Thereuonema tuberculata (assembly GCA_023159025.1). Classification (NCBI taxonomy): domain Eukaryota; kingdom Metazoa; phylum Arthropoda; class Chilopoda; order Scutigeromorpha; family Scutigeridae; genus Thereuonema; species Thereuonema tuberculata. Next base: position 5,283,702 of record JAFIDM010009631.1, read on the forward strand.
TGATAAAACTATACAATAAATATAAAAATCACTACAATATCAGCATGCAATAGCAGCCCGAAGTGGCTCAATACAGTATTGATAATGTAACATTGATGCTGTTTAATAAAATGTTCAAACTATATAAATAAAAATGTAAATGTTCTTTTGTTCAAAAAATCTCCGAAAGTTCTTCACCGATTGCTTTGAAATTTGGATACAACGTTGCATTCGAATACGTGCGTGTTTTTGTAAACCTATTATATAGTGTAACGATGTAAAATGTCCGTTACATGTTTATTTATTATATATTTTAATATTGAGTAGAAAAGTTGAACGAGGTGTGTTTTCTATCAAAATTTCGTAGTTGGTCAATGTATTTGATTAACAAGTATTTTATTTTTATATAAAGTTATGGGAATATATTTTTTGTTTAATATTAACCTAGGGTTTGTGTGAGTAATTTTTATATTTTTAACTTTATTGTTAGTTTTATAAAACATGTTTATAATTAGGTTGCCGAGAGACGGAGGAGCCGGCGAGTATGTTTTTTGATTTCACCCCCCGGGGAAGGCTAGCGTTTATTTGAACAGCGCTCACATCGACTGCATGTGATGTGATTTCAAGTGTTCTATTGGTCTATATTAATTAATCGGTGGTTTTGGCGGGAATTCGTGGTGAGAATTGCCATTTTTTAGTTTAAGGGAGAGAGAATTCGTTTGGAGCTCGAAGCGAAAGGCAGGGAGTTTTTCGCTCTCCCTCGGGCAAGCCGCCCGGGAGGGTGGAATGTCTCCCGGCCATACGTGGACCATAGGCCGGAGGAGTAGACGAGTGACCGGCGCTCTCGGACAGCCATCCGGAGAAGAGCTGTTTGTCACTAGGCGTTAGTTTGGTTTGAGTGATCGGAAGAATGACTAAAGATTGTTGACGTGCAACCGCACATGAAAAGGGTTACGTATCGAACGGTCTCGGCGCAGAAGAATATCGGGGTCAGGAGTAAGGCGAGCCGGCAGGACCGAGGCAAGACCGGGCAACTATTATGTTTACGGAAGATCGTGGCCGAAACTTCCATCGGTCACAGATTATAGTTTCAAGACTACACGTTATGGTGGCTTCTCTAAGCGAGCGGCGATCTTTGGCGTAGTGATTCCCGGAGTGTGTTAACTCCTTCGAGAGGGTTTTTCGGGTGGGGAAAATCCGACGCCCAAGCTCCGCCGGATGGGGAGCGAGTTCCACGCCGAACGGGACACTACATGGAGTACGAAGTGCTTGGCCGTTTCCGCTGCTGTGAATTCCACTCGTGTGTGAACAAGTCAAAGGAGGACTAATGTCGCTGAGTAAAGACTAATGTCCAAGATTCCATTGTGAAACTTAAAGTGTTTTACGCCGAGTCTACGCTGAACGTTCTTTGCCGAACTTTACGCTTACCTTCGAACTGCCTTCCCGACGGGATGATTTCGTCGTGTTCCCAAAATGAAAAGTAATACTGTGATAGATAAAGAAAGCGATGTAAGTAATTGCTTATTGTAGATAAAGTAATAGACAGGTTCCCGAATGATAAGTTCCTTGAAGAAAGACTTTGTTAGTTTAACATTTTTAATTATTTTATGTTTAAGATTAGGACTTTAAAAGAAATGTTAAAATTAAGGAAAAATGTAAAACAAAGTAAAAGAAGTTATTTGGTATTCTATTGACACAATGTTGTCCTTAATTCGTATTTTGTATTTTATTGTAATAACAACTTATTAGTTGTGAAAGGTGTTAACTTGAATATTATTATCTGGTTATTAGAATAATTTATGGTGCACCATGGGGATAAAGGGAAGGGATTAAAACATTAATTAGATGGGGAATGGAAGGGTTACCTTTGATTCAGAAATTTGTGTTTTGTATCATTTATGTTTGTGAATTTTAATAAATATATTCTTCAGTGTTTTTGGTAATTTTGTCTTGGTTTAATTTTTATATTTAAAAATGAGAAAAAATACTTATTTTTAGTGGGTTTAACCTAAGTGGGGATATCCTGAGTAATTTGGTGAAGTGTTCTGATGATTTTAATGTGTAGTTTACTAGTTAGGTAACGGGACGGGTGGATTGTTTTGGGGTGGCGGCGCCTTTACTCTCATGGGCCCGGCAGAGGTGTTTCTGTCACTCTCGAAGTCAACGACTACAACTCCGTCGTTCCCGGTTAGCTTATTTTAGTTTAATATCTTAGTGTAGTTTATTTAGTTATTATTTTATTTTTTTTATTTCATAGTTAACGATTAACGAGTCTGAAAGAGGAGACCAAGCAAATTTTAGATCGTTACAATAGATGTCACACCTGAGACAGGTAAAAACATGCTTTTTGTGAAAACAGCACCATCTGTTGAACGTAAAAGCAACACTGGGTGAAAAGGAGTGAAATCCACACAAATATTGTTATGCAACAATTGGAGCTTGGTGGCGACAATAGCAACGATACAAATGTTGTTGTGCAGCAATTACAACTAAACTATTGTTGTGCTTAATAGCAATACATATGTACATGATGGCGATAATGGGAACTTCACAAATATTATGGTGCAACAACTGGAACTAAAATATTGTTGTGCATAATGGTGACGGGAGTTTCGGGATAGATATAGATTTGTAATGGTCTTATGGTTTTTTATGAACTTTGAAGTGATAGAGTTATGACTTACACAAATTCGAGTTACAAAACTGGAATAACCTGGAACTAAGAATGTAAAAGGGAGGGAGAAGGGGAGAAAGGGTGGGAAGTCTTATATTTTCTGATCTTAATATAAATTTCATACCTAGGAATATCAAGTAAATTTAACCAGAATGAGCCACAGCAGCATGTGGCCGGGTAGAGCTAGTGTTCAATAAAAGTGTTATTTTTCATTGTGAAATTTGAATAGATTCCAAATCTCTTCATCCAAATGACACCTTCGAAGATTCATTCAGATTGGACTCTGACTCTTCATGGTGGATCGATTTTTTTTGTCCAAGTGTATTTTCAAAGTGAGCTTCTATTTAAATTTGTTTGTACAATCTACGTTCCAAAAAGCTTTTTATCAAGATTAAAGACTCAGAATAAATACTTCGACTTTTTCTTAATTTGACTCTTTTCTCATCTTTAGTCTATTTTACTATAAAATATCCTTAAGAATAGGTGTATCAAGATTCCACTGATTGTGTCCTTTACTAAAGAAAGTGCAACCAAACAATCAAAGCAAGATCTCTACATATTTGGTCCCAAATGTGCTATAAATATCGACATCTTCATTTTGATGTCTGTTTCATCAATATTCTGCAGTTCTCTAGCCAAATCTGGTGTCAGTCTCTCAGTTTAACCTAATTTCTTTACCTTATTTTAACATTTTGGGTTCTTCTAGCAGGAAGAGTGGTACAAGCTTATGTCCAATATGTAACACCTAATTGGTCCTCTTTTGGCTACTCCTGGTATATAACTGTAGAACATTCAATGAAATAATGGTTTATTAACACCATTGGACATACTATTATGGCTCATAGATAGCTACATCTATAAAAACTATCTTTCATATGTGACATTTAGAATGTTTCTATGTAGAGTCATACCTCGTGTTACATCATTTTCAACTTTAGGTCGGTTTTTGTTAATAATAATACGAAAAAATAAAGTTAACTAACATATTAAAAACCCATAAGAATAAAAAAAATCTCCTAAAACCAATAAAAAAGTGCAAAATCACTTAAAAATAAATGTTAAAATATGTAAAATTAAATATTGTATACAGTACAAATAGCTACTAGCATATATATCAAATATCATAAAAAAGAAAAAATAGATGAGAAAGGCTTTCATTTAAATTCCACCGAAAAATGACTACAGATTGCCCATATGCCAGTAGCTGTTTGTAAGATGGAGGTCCTGGCTTTAAGAGAGAACCTGCCCTGGTAAAAACAAATGACAATGAAAGTAAATACATTTTCAGGGACAATCTGCAAGGGAACAAATGCTGTTAGATAGGCACCCTGTACAAGGCATGGATGTATCTCAATGATTGCAAGAAGACAAGTGTCATTTTGTAAACCTGAGGCAGCAATAGGTTAAGATGACTTTGTCCAGCAATAAAAAGAAAGGCTTAGGAAAGGTTTCATGGTGGCAACTGATGGGCATCTGTGCATCATCAAAGTTAACAGCAAAGCCAAGGTAAATTCAAAGAAATTCCAAGGGAATGTGATGTCACCTTTTTACAATGATGACATATCATAGTTGTACAATGATAAGCCCAAAAATGAATAGACCACATCTCATGATCGTTGCTGCATTTTTATAAGCAAAAGAGATTAGAAATGGGAATTTATATTATTTATTTTAGTGATATTCCTGTCAAGTCAATTTATTTGCATCTCATAGACATCTGTGGCTTTGGTTTGTTTAAATCTGTCATTTCTTGGATTCTAGTCCCAAACAGTAAAGGATCTCTGAAAAGTATGTTATGGTGGGATTGGATAGGATTTCGACTGGATCAGTGGAAGTTTGTTAATAATGGGTGCAGTATTGATGATAGTACAAAACAAGGAGCTTTACATTGAACCCATTGTATTTTTAGGGATGAACTACTGTCTAATAATAGTAAAGTCACATTTTTGTTTAGTTTTTGCTGAAATGACCCTCAGTAAAAGAATAAATTAATAATTTCAAGAAATTACTTACTATAAGATGTGTAACTATGAAGAACAATCACATAAAAATTCTACTTGGGCAGTATTTAAATTGCTTTTATCATAGACGTCTTTCTTAAACTGAATAATTAAGATGGGCAATATTTATAATCGTAAATGATAAGATTCTAAAATTTTACATATTTTCAGATATTCAGTGGCTTTGAAGATGTATATACTTGTACAATGAAAGTGTGTTGAAATATCATCTGAGATGTAGCTGACATTGTTATTTTTCATAATAATTGATGTTGATGATAACATTTCTTTTATTGTTTTGCTCTTTATTGTTTAGACTTTGGAGAAGCAGCAGAAGCTTACAGCATCCAGGCCAACCAAACTTTCTCAGTCAAGGAAAGACATTCATTTCAGAAGATATCTTTCGTCAGCTTTACAGTCATCCCTGTATAGAATTGCTAGTGCCTTTTCTAATCATATAAGGTAAATCACTAATTCTTTCAGATTATTTTTTATTCTTCAAATTGGTATTCTATATAACCAATAATAAAATGTATGCGCCATCTACATTCTGGATATCTTCAATAGCCTATTCTCATAATTTTCTACAGTTATTTCCTAAGAAAGTAATTGTCTAATTTAGAAACATTAAATCATTACGTCTTTACTTAATTTACTAAACAAAAAGTAACTAGTTCTTATATTTCTAAGAAACCATATCAGTATAATATGTATGTTTTGTAATCGGAATGTATTTACAGTTGCACCTTTATGGAAAGTTGTATTATTTTGATAAGTAATCTCATGGACCTTGTACAATAGTATACGTATACAGCACTATATGTTGAAACATATTAAGAGGAAAAGTGGAAATTCCTTCCTCACATCAAAATCTAGAGCACCTGAAGCCATGTTTGTCGTTAGTGCAGTTTGAGGCCTGTGGTTTGACTTTGGATAAGTTGTCAGCATCTAGGAGCACAATCAGGCGTCATCGCATGAAAGCACGAGAGAGACTAGCAGAAAATGACAAGTCAAATTTCTGTTCTGAAGATCTCTTATTTCTACACTGGGATAGCAAATTACTTACAGATATTGCGGGAGGTATTGAAAAGGTTGACAGAGTGGCAATACTTGTCACTGGAGATGGGAACGAGAAATTACTAAGAGCTCCTAAGATTCTCTGGGACTGGCCAGGAACAAGCTACTGCTTGTCTAAATGCTATTGATGATTGGAACCTGAGGAAAAATGTGCGTGCTCTAGTATTTGACACAACAGCTGTCAATATAGGCTTGAAGATCGGAGCATGTATTCTTGAAGAGAGTTTAAAGACTAGTTTTGTGTGGATTCCATGTAGGCACCATGTATTGGGTGAGTACAAAAGTTCTACCCGTTTTTGGATATGAAAATTTGCAATGGAATTGCCTTCACACATAACATTGTAATGACGCAAATCGTCTGCCAATCAAACGTGTGGATGCCTCACATATAAATGCATCGTGTCTCACAAAGTTAATCATCTCAAAAAAAATATCAGAAGGTGTAACATGGAACGTGAGAAGGAGCATATAAGACATTGTTTGTTGTATGAGTTCGATAAAAACAGTACGGCAGCCGCAGCATGTCGCAATGTTTGGCACATTTATGGGGAGGATGTAATAGACGAAAGCACATGTCGTCGATGGTTTCATAAATTTAGGGAAGAAGACAGAAGCTGCTAAGATCAGGCTAGGAGTGAATGGCCATCACACGTTGGAGAGATTGATATTGACCAAGCCATAAGGAACAGCCCGAACCCAACTGTTAAAGAATTAGCGGAGACCTTCAACGTACACCGGACAACGGTCGAGAGACGGCTGGTTAAGTTGGGTTTTATGAGAAAGTTGGATCGTTGGGTTCCACATAATCTGACAGCTAATCAACGGGATGACCGAATCGCCACCTGTGTTTCCTTGCTTTCCCGGTACAAAAATGACCCATTCTTGACACGAATTGTGATAGGAGATGTGAAGTGGATTATGTACCATAAAGTAAAGCGTCGTAGGACTGTATGTCAGCCTTCTGCTCCGCCTTCATCAACTTCGAAAGCTGAACTTAATCCCACGAAGGTATTATTGAATGTGTGGTGGGATGTGCAGGGAATAATTCACTGGGAGGTCCTGCCACTCAACCAAACCATCAATGCTGCCTTCTACTGTCTACAGTTTGACAGGCTGCATTCAAATTTGGTAGCAAAGCGGCCAGGTCTCATCAATCGTCGCGGTGTTATCCTTCATCACGATAACGCCAGGCCACATGCTGCTGTCATCACTCATCAAAAGTACTGGGATTTGGTACTGGGCTTTGGTTGGGAGGTTTTACCCCACCCTCCCTATTCTCCTGACTTGGCACCAACTGACTATCACCTATTTCGTGCGTTGAACAATTCCTTCAGTCAGAAAATCTTTGATGATCTTGATGCTGTGAAAACTGCCATCCCAGACTTTTTTGACTCGAAATCGCCGGAATTTTACCGCCGTGGGATTCATCTCCTACCAGAAAGATGGCAAGAGGTCCTAGATAGCAATGGGGATTATGCACAATAATAGGTACTGTTCATTTTGTGTTTATTTGCTCTTCTTTATGGGTAATAAAAACGGGTAGAACTTTTGCACTCACCCAATACTTGAAATTGTGCTCTCATCTGTTTTCAGCACAGCTTTTGGAGTAAGTGGGGGTCCAGATGTTCTTATATTTAAGCATTTTAAGAAACAATGGCCTCATATTGACAAGGAAAAATATTCTCAATGCAGAAATGATTTGCTTAACTTCAATGACCAGACAGGAAAGCTTAAGGAAGAAATGGTGAGCTACTATACTGCCAGTTTAGAGGATTTACATCAGTCAAAGCAGCCTCAAGATGACTACTTGTTGCAGTTATGTAATGTCTTTCTTGGAGGTACAAACCCAGGATCAAAAGTAAAGTTCCGAGCCCCAGGTGGTTTGCACAATGCACGTTGGATGGCAAAGGCTATTTATTCTCTTAAAATCTATTTATTCAAAGATCAGTTTACACTTACATCTGCAGAAGAAAAGGGAATCACTGAAGTAAGCTTGTTTGTAGCCCTTATCTATGGTCGACATTAGAATGAGGCAACCAAGGCTGAGAAAGCTGTTATGAATGATGTCATTCTGTTAAAGCAAATCGAAGCATATCCCAATTGCAATATTAAGAACATTTTGTAACATTTTGTAACATTTCAACGCCACCTGTGGTTCTTTTCTGAACATTTGGTTGAACTGGCTCTCTTTGATTCCCGTGTCAGTGAAGCCACAAAAATTGAGATGGTTAAAAACCTACAGCGCCCCCCGAAGGTTAAGGCCCTAAAGAGAGTAGAAAGTAAATCGTTTAAGCATGAGAGTCCTCTGGAGACATACATCACATAGCGAACAACTCTTCGATATCCTCCACACAAACGGAAAAGAAAAAGCTGCTTCTTTCCTTTGCAAGGATCCTAAGTTGTGGCCTTTGGATCCCAACTTCATCGATCTCAAAAATAAAGTGCGCAAAATGAAAATAGTAATGACTGTGCCGAAAGAGGTATTGCTCTGATCCAAACATTTAATACCAGTAGCACAAAAAAGGAGGAACAGTTTCAGTACCACCTTCGATTAGTTCAACTGTACAGAAAAAAGTTGTCGACGTCCAAGAAGGTGACGCTGATGGCCAATGATGTTATTAAATCTCAGTAAACAACAACAAAATATTATATGTAACATTAACATTTCAGAAACCTTAATTATGACCACTGTAAATGTTAAATAACTTTTCCACAACATTTCTGTATACATTTATATCATTAGTAAAGATGTCTGTGTTTTATTAAAAACTCCACTTTGACCTATAAAGTTTTAAATCATATGGACCCCGAAATATTGACCAATTCACCTGAATGTTTTTTTGGACCACCCTAATATATATGTTGCAGGGAAATGATGAAAACGAAGATTTGATCAAATCCCTAAGGGTGATGATCAATTTAAGGAAGATGTTAAAATTACAACATTAAATCAAATTAAGTACTAGAAATAATTCAAAATCTGAAATCTTGCAAACTTCCTAAAAAGAGCCTTGGCAGTCTTCACACATCCTGCCCACAATGGGCTGGCAGTAAAAGAGTTAAGTAAAATACGTTTTTGAAAAGTTATGTCCCATTAACAGTTAATCATGGGTAGAATATGAGAAGTTAAAGAAGAATAAAATACTGTAACAGTCTCGTTACGTAGTTTACTAATCTTCCTTGTAAATTCTACATAAATTCAATTTTCCTTCTAATCTCCCAGGGTTATTCCTTCTGAGATGTTCACCATATTTTATGCCACATATATCACGCCAGAAAAATAAATAAAAAGACAAATTATAAATTAATTATAAATAAATAAAAAAAAAATATAAATAAATAAAAGACAAATACAAACAAATTTTAGAAGAAAGTAAATTCAAGAATAGACATATTTAAGATTTGTGCAAAGTAATTATTGGATATTTTTATATCTGTTGTTTATCTACACCCATAGAATTTTTATTTCTATTATTTTTAATTATTGTTGTAATTTAAAATATAGTTTGGGTTATAAAACCATCGAGTTACACTTGTTCATAGCAAAGATTCACTTTTATTATTATACACCTAACACTTTTGTTATTATACTTGTTCATTCTTATTACAATTACATGTAGTAATCTTTCCTAAATTTTACAAAAGTATTGTTCATTTTTATTTAAAACATTTTCTATTCTATTTTCTATACAAATAATGACATACTTTTCCTTTGTTGCTTTTATTTTTCAAATAATAATTACATTATTATTAGTAGTAGTTGTAAGTTAGACATTTGCTGTGATTTCTATGTTTAGAAACATGTTAGTTCCACAGTCTTACGATTTTGAAATGTTTCAAATATATGAAAGTATTTTGATTTTAAAAATTTCCTATTCCTTTATTTTTTGCAAATCTCTCTATTATTCGATTTATTGTCATTATTTTTATTTGTAATTAATATTCCAGTTGTTTGCAGTTACCCGTATATAAATTTGTCTTCAATTTTTTAATTATAATATTTTTTCTTTATATAAAATTACTTTCTTTTAAAATACAAATGAGGCCATACTTTTCAGTTATTGTTTGTATTTTATAAACAGTAATTATATTAGTATTATTTTATAAATTAAGTATTTTGCTGTGCCTCACTGCTCGTTTTGTCTGCCCATGCATGGCTCACAAAGAGTGATGACATCACATCACTATTTCTTGTAACTTTAGCATTTTTTTAACCCCCTTCCAGTGCGTAAGAGCAGCTAAAATTTGGTATACAATAACTACTTGAGGTCCTGAATAAATGATAAAAATTTGAAGGGAAGTTTCCATTTGTCAAACCTAACCATTCCCTTGTCTAGGCTCTGAAGGTTGCAACATAAATTTTATATATGAATCTATTTTCTCCTCAATGACAATACTTCACTTCTATAGATGTAAAGTATCATAAATTTACCAAATGTAGGTGAACAAACGAATGCATAAGATGGACAATAATAATAAAGATACTTATAAAAAATAATTAATTTACCACTGACGTTTTCAATCTCCCACAGGAGATCATCTTCAAGGTGAGAACATGACACAAGAACAAGGTAATGACACTAACATGTGGGTGAGGGGACATTCCATTGTTCTTGTGTCATGTTCTCATCTTGAAGATGATCTCCCGTGGGAGATTGAAACCATCGGTAATAAATTAATTATTTTTTATATGTATCTTTATTATTAATGTCCACCTTGTGCATTCTCTTGTTTTTCTTCATTTAATATTTTTTTTTTACCCATTGCACGTTAAACTACCCATACCATAAATTTAATTTTCAGAACTCTTTGATAGGGACATTTAAAATATTTCGGGACTGTTCTGCACTAATATGTTAATTTTAATCTTCTTTATTTGTTTTTAATGAGCATTTCAAAATCAATAGAAATTAACAAAAACATACAGAAGAAAACAGAAGTATAAATGCATCATGTCCGGCAGCCATTTCCTTTTGTTATTCAATGGCATTGTGGGTAAAGATTATTAAACAGTTTGTTTTGGGTTTGCTTGTAGTGTACCACATTGTAAGGACCGCTAAAAACTGCTAAAGAGATTTACTAATATTAGTATTTAACCAATAAATTAAATAATGTCATCTAAACATAGAGCCATTTGACTTCAGCTGAAAAAAAAAAGGCAGAAAATCACTTACCATGGAGTAAAACTATTTCGAAGTGATGTTTCGAATTGCTGAGGTGAGTGTTATTTTGATGTGTGTAAAGCATTAAAATTGGCGCCAGCTACAGTTTCTTTTATCTTGTCAGTTGTCTTATTTCTAAATATTAATTATTATTTATGTACCATAATAATTACAAAATAACTATACTTATAAAAAAAATTGCAAATAAAAGTGGGCTGGGAACTTAACCGCATCGTAACATGATTACTGTGATCAGATTGTTCAGACGTCAATTCAGAACAAGACAGCTTTAAAAAAAATGCCATTTGACAGCACACCACAAAAGAGAATAGAAATATTGCCATCTGCAGTGAAAGAGTTGAGGAAGGTCCTCCACTTTTGCAATAGTCGAATATTTAATATTCTGTTTATCGGATGATTGTAAAGTCGGCCTTAATATGTAAACATGAATTATTAAACATATTTCTATTCTATTCCTACAAAAATATCTCCAACCTTTTATAGACCAGCACTACGAAAATTAACGTCGACTATTTACAAAAACCGGACACTGCATTAAAATCCGGGACGTCTGGTCTCCCTAAACATGAGGCTTCCTGTGTATGTTGCTAAAACTAGTACAATGCAATTCAAAAAGTAGCACTTAAAGAAACAGTTACTTTTCACAAAAACTCATTACTTTTAAAAAGTAATTTTCCGAATCCTGTAAATAATAAAGGTATTTTTTTTTTTACATTATTTCCAAACTAGGGTTACAGCTTTTGTCAAATTACATCAAATTAGGTGAAAAATGAAATTTTCTAGCCGTTCAGTGTATTTTGACACCAGAGATAACTTTCATTATTGAGTGCACTAGAGCACTTACTTTTTTATTGTTGTTTGTTTGGTTCGGGGGTGACTGGCGGGTGCGAGGGTGACTTCCACTTATGTTCACGCCTTTCTGGGTTTATCATCGGAGAGGGTGGATCGGGCTGATGAGCCCCAGAAAGAACGAAACAGCCGTTCTCAATTCCCTCTGATGATAAGCTCGAAAGGCATTATTGTTTATTCTTGTGCAGCTTTGGTTTTTATTTTAACAATTTCATTATTCTTTGAGAATCTTAAGATCATAATTGAGTAACAGAACATTTATACAGCATGTTATACAGAAGACATTTCTTTTACTAATAAAACTAACATTTTCAGTAATTTAGTTATCCCGTGAGAGATTTCCAGGACAATCTCTTAACTTATTTTTAAAGTACACTATTGGTATTTAGGCATGAATAAAAGCTTACAATTTTTAAAGATAATAGCTAAATATTTTTTCAAAGTTCTTCATTGTAAACTCAACTCATGTTGATGTGAACATTTTGTAACTTGCCCCTATTCTTTATTCATTATCTTTTCAGTTTATTTGATTTATTTGGGTATTTCTTTTTATTTATTTATTTTTATTTTTTTTTGCAGGGGTACAGATCTTCTTCCAGAAGATAAACAAAGATTACAGCAGTATTCATCTATCAAGTGAAATGCACATTTTAAAAAAGAAAGCAAAAACAAATTGTAATCCAAATCAAATTGTAAATTTGAACTGTGAATTGGAATTGATTATCTGAGTTGTCAAAAAAGATGATTTTATTTTAAATTTATTGAAACAGAAGTCTTACTAATAAAATTAAATAACAAATCTAAAATGATATGAGTTAAATATTAAAAGAAATTGCATTAATTTGGCTTATTCTCAAGTTAAGGGGCAGAGAATTCCTGGAGTAACAGTTAATTTTTTGATGGCCTGAGATAAAACAATTCATCTATGTACGGATAAATTTAATTTTCAGTGACCACAGCTGTTGACTGTCAATTGAAAATTTGAATCTTGAATTAAAATATATTATCATAACATTTTTTTTTCTTGTTCAAAAAATAAACACATAACCACACAAATCAGTGCATTCATTGAGTGACCAGATTTTTCCAGCTTCAGTCCGGAACAAACAATTTTCACAACCCAAAAAAAAAAAAAAAATCCGAAAAACTATTTGACAACAAAAAAAAAAAAAAACGACTTTCTCGATTATTTACAGAATCCGGGACATATACTAATACGGAACACTGCCAGGGTGTCTACCAACCCGGGAAATCTGGGATTTGTATGGGAAATTTGGGTTGACATGAAATGTATGGAAAATGTCCTTAAAAATCAGACAATGTCCTTAAATTTTCAGCATAATGTTGGGCCTCGCAACAGGTTTTTTTTGTTTTTTTTTTTGGTTGAACAGATAGGTTTACAAGGTTTTTTTTTTTTTTTTTTACAGAAATTTTTGTGAAAATGCCCTTAAATGTACGGGAATTGTCCTTAAATTTTTCGTTTGAGATTCAGTAGACATCCGGACTGCACTAAAAATCTGGGACGTCTGGTCACCCTATGCATGCATTAAAATATTTTTTTAATTTGAATTTCATCTTTTTATTATTATTATATTAAACATTAGTTTGGGTTTATCTTTCAACAAGGGAAGATTGATTAACAAATTATATTTTTCAAAACCCACTTATTTAGTTAAACCTGTAAAAAGACATTTTCTAAAAACAAGAATATAATTTAGATCTAAAGATTTATTTGTCTAAATTTGGTAATACTGACTAAATGAAAGTGGGTTTTTTTTTTTTTTTACTGTTCAGTAATGTTGGTTGTTCTAGAGCCCATTTAGTCAGAGTAAGTTATAGAGTGAATCTACAGAAAACCTGTACATACTGTCACAGAACAATGAATTGAAAATATTTGTCATTTTTAATAATCACACTTTGAAGTACAAAATATACTGATGTTTAGTACAATTTTTTTTGAAATCACCTTCAGACTTGGACAGCTTCTAAAGATCAA
>JAFIDM010009631.1:5302459-5318141 GCA_023159025.1 Thereuonema tuberculata
GGTTTAGTCTAAGGCACACACACTTTATTTACAATTATTTACAGGTACATATACAGATCGGACTGGATTCCGAGAATCAAAAGATAGAGCTGTCTTTCTGCTCCATCATTTGGAAAGAGACAGTGGCAATGCCACAATTGGTGAGGGACTCGACGCATCGCTGATTGGCCTCTCGATTCAGCCAATCACAGGGCAGTTTAACTGACCAATCGGAAGGCTTATCGACTTTGCATCAATATATATACGTTCTCAAATCAGAATATACATAAATTTAACATTATGTATTTTTTTTTCTAATCTTCAGTATAACTGTTTTGCAACCTAAGTTCTTGTCACAAACTTCAGCCATCACTTCTGTGGACATTCTGAAACTTGCTATCCACCAGATTCCGTCTCAATCAGATTCAGAGGGTAGGACGGTCATTTTGGATTGGGAAGTGATTTTATTCATCTCAATTTGACATTTGTCAGATAAATATTACTTGCTATTCATTTTTTATAATTAACACAGCTCATCCTATCACTTCTGTGGTCTTGCATTAGAATTTAATTTTTCTATAGAAAAATGATTATTTCTGGGCAGGATAATTGAAATATGGTAATCTTAATTTTCTGAATGACACTTTTCCTAACCTCAAAATGCAGAACACATGGGCCAAGAAACATAAGTATTTTGTCACTTCTGTGAGCATTTGGGGTCCATAGAAGTGATTTGTAATTTCACACACACAAATGCCATGAAGATAAGCCTATAAATGTTAAAATTGCAGTTGTTTTATTATCAGGTAGATTTTGAATAGAACTTGTAATACAAGTTCTTATTTGTAATTGGTTGCCAAGTGCAAAGAAAACATTAACTACAGAACAGAAGGAGAGAACAAAAAAAAAAAAAGCTGAGACCTAGACAGCAAAGGATCCAGAAAAGCATGAAGAAATGAAAAAAAAGGATAGAGCGCGCTACAAAAAGAACAAAGAAGCTTGAAAGGTGAAACTTATTTCAAAGTTGACAGATAGAGAGAAGAGTAAAGAGTGGAGGAAACATTCAAAGAATTATCCGTGATTCATAAAAAGGCAGCATTACACTTTGTTAAGAAGCATACACCACCAATTACTCCAGAATTTCAAGTACCAATGCCAGAATACAGAAGCACTCCTGACAAAAGAAAGGAACAAGTAGGAAAGAAAGCAGGGGGGAAAATAGCAAGAAAAAAAAAGAGGAGAGAAAATTACAATGTTTAGAGAAAAAAAACTGAAAGAATCCGAAAGGACAAATACAAAACTTCATTGTTTAAACAAGCAGCAAACTGGGAAGGAGGACACGCTTGCAAGAAAGTAAAGAGGCTTTTTAAAAGGGACAAAAAACGTTTCCAAAGTTGTGAGAGAAAAAATCTGCTCTATGGAGAATTGTTACAGTCAAAATACAGATCAAATTCTCTCAATGAGAAAAGAAAACTAAGAGGAATTACATGTTGAAAGATTTTTGAAAAATATCGTTGCCAAGATTTACATCGCTTACTTGACAGTGTAAAACTCTTCTGACATAGAGAAACTGAGAAGAAAAAAAAAAACTTAAGATAAGAGAAGATGCACAGGGGTTTTTTTTTTTTTTTTTTTTGGAAAAAGACTAATTAAGCTGATTACCTGCAGGAAAGAAAGAAATAGTTACTAGGAATAAAAAGAAAACATCAAGTAAGACTGTTGAATGACTCGAAGAATGACCTCCACAAGAAGTTTCTCCTGGACCATCCTCATTACAAACATGGGGACACAACTGTAAGTTATCATTTGCAACCTTTCTGGATTTTACCTTTAAATGCAAAATCAAGAGAAACCTGTTTATGCAAAACACATTAAACATGTCCCTTACGGATATTGAAGGTGTTGAAGATGATAGATCAGGAATACTTCAGGAAGTAATAAAGTAGATGTGCTGTGAGAACATGAAAGAAGAATAACTTAAGTCCATTCTTCTCCCTTATAACATTTCTTCTTATATCATAATATTCAAAAACACTGCCAACGGCAAACATATAAAATAAAACATATATATTTATAAACAAATTTTCGGAAAATTTTCTCCTTTCTTTTCTCAAGTTTTAAAATACCATAAACAATTTACAAATGTTAAATATCAAGCTATGTCACACATCCAGAACATTGTTTCAAAATAACCAACAAAACAATACTCCTTTCATATGCAAACTAACCTAAAGAATGAATAAAATTGTTGTAATTATGTTATAATGGAAGTTTAGTTGACATGGCTTGATATCATATTTAACATCTGTAAATTGTTTATTTTAAAACGTGACAAAGGAAAGAAAAATTTTTCCGAAAATTCGTTTATATATATATATATATATATATATATTTATTTATTTGGCGTTGGAGGTGTTTTGAATATTATTATATAAAAGAAGAATATCTAGAGAGAAAGTGTAAGGAATGCAAGCAGAAATGTGTTAGAGCTATGGACTTTGAACGACTTGATAAGCTCAAACATGAGTGAGGGTAATAGAAGGTTGACATTACTTGTTACTTCCCCCTTTTTCTTAATAAATGAAAAAGGGTAGAAAAAAAAAATAATTAAAAAAAATAGGATAGGATTGTTCTCGGGTAGCCTACCAGAGGAAAACACCTTTTAAAGAAATGATAAACGCTGACGAAAATCTGAGTAAAAATAAAACATTTGTTTAGCAAAAAAAAATAAATAAATAACGAAAGGTAACTTAAATATTAGAAATTAAGAATTTAAAATTAACTCCCTCCCAAATATATTTCCTTTAACTATAAGAATAAAAGTGAGAGAGGCGGACAGGTATGGACTAGACTTGTTGGCTCTACAGGAAATAAGGTGGACAGAGACTGGATCCATGGAGATGGAAAACTATGTCGTGTTCCATGGAGCCTCTGATGCAAACCATGCACTAGGCACTGGTTTTGTGGTGAGGAAAGCATTTTGTACCCAACTTACAACTTTTGATACAATCAATCCCAGAATCTCACTTGTGACAATAAACATAGGAAAACATAGAATCACACTTATAAATTGCCATGCCCCCACTGAAGAGAGTGATGATATCAAGAAAGATATATTCTACGAGGAACTAGAAACTGTCTTGGACAGTATCCCAACTGAGCACTACAAAATCATCTTAGGGGATCTGAATGCAAAAGGAGGGAGAGAGGCAGCCTTCAAAGGAACCATTGGACAGCACAGCTTACATGATGTGAGCAACGATAACGGCTGTAGGTTGGCTAACTTTGCGACTGCAAAAGGCATGTTCATAAGTAGTATTGACTTTGACAGGAAAAGAATATATAAAGGAACTTGGGTTTCCCCAAATGGGAAGACAGTGAACCAAATTGACCATGTGGTGGTTGAGACACGAATAAAGAGGTGGATTCAGAATGTCAAGACGGCTAGAGGTGCCGAGTGTGGATCGGACCACTTCCTTGTCAAAGTAGCGATGGAGGCAATCTGGAGACCCAGGAAATACAAGAGAATGCAAAAAATCACTTGGTTTGACCAGGAAAACTTGAGCAAAGAAATACAAGAGATCTTTTTAAGATCAAATTGACCAACCGTTTTGATTTATTGGAGAATGAAGAGGATGAAAATACCGAGATTGAGCAGAAGTGGAAGGCAATCGCAGATGCAATTGAGGAAACTGCTCAAGAGGTAATTCCAAAACGGATTAAAGGAAAACGAGTGTGGTTCGATGAGGAATGTGAAGAAGCTATCCGAGAGAGACAGAGAGCCAAATCACTTTGGATGCAGGGTAACATGCAGGATGAAGAAAATTCAATGTTCATGGAGGTGAGACGGCGAACACAGGCTACACTAAGGAAAGCAAAGAGGAAATATGTAAGAAACATCATGGAGGAAGCCAAGCAAGATTTCCATGGAAATAGATTTAAAGAATTTTATAGGAAAGTGAAGAAGTTTTAAGGACAGTCAAACCCTCAACACAAATTCATAAAAGATGCCAATGGAAGGATGCTAACAGATGAGCAAAGGATTGGAAGAAGATGGATGGAATACTTCAGGCACTTACTAAATTGCGAAGAACCTAATGAATTTCTCGAGTTTTCCGATCCGGTAACTGTGGACCCAGAGTATCCCCCACCCACCATCGAGGAGGTAAATAATCAGATTAAAAAACTTAAGAATGGCAAGAGTCCAGGAGAGGATGGGATTCCCGCTGAACTTCTCAAGGCTGGAGACGCAGCCCTCTGCTCCAGAATTCACAAGCTTATTGAGATGATATGGACAAAACAGACTATTCCAGAGGAATGGAAGGTAGCGGTGGTGTGCCCCATTCATAAAAAGAAAGATATGTCAGTCTGTGACAACTATAGGGGCATAGCGCTACTCAACTTATGCTACAAGATCTTCTCGGGCTGCTTACTTGAGCGAATCAAACCCCTGACTACAGGAATAATTGGAGAATACCAAGGAGGTTTCCAAGCAGGGCGTTCAACCACGGACCAGATTTTTATCTTAAAACTGATCTGTGAAAAAATGTACGAATACGATCGAGAGTTACATCTCCTCTTTGTTGATTTCAAGAAAGCCTACGATAGTATTCATAGACCGAGCTTGATTAAAACTATGATAGAGTTTGGCATCCCAAAGAATTTGGTTAGACTTGTTGAGTTATGCGTAAAAGACACAAAAGCTAAGGTTAAGATAGGTAATAAAAAGACAGTAGAGACAGGATTAAGACAAGGAGATGGATTATCACCTATCCTGTTCAATTTGGCACTCGAAAAGGTAATGAGAGAGTTCAACAAAGAAAAGAACCATCAGGGTGTTCAAATCGACAATGAAAATATTGTCTACCTGGCCTATGCTCATGACATTGTCTTATTGGCATGCACACAAGCTGAAACCTCCGAATCTACAAAGTTCTGACTCCGGTAAGGAACCTTCAAGGGAACTTACCGAGAGAATACAGGAAGCTGTAAAACACGCCAGACTTAGTGGTGCAGAAAGAAAAAAGAGGAAGAGGGCCAAAGCAGCTGCTTTGGCCGCCACCAGTAAAACTGCAGGGAGGGGAGCTGGCACAACCGGTGCACGTGGGAAGGGACGTGGAGGTCATGCCCCAACTGGACAACCAGGAAGGGCTGCCAACATGCCCTCCCACGGAGCATCGGGGACTGCTGCACCCTCAAGTGGGACCAAGGGGTCTGGCATTAAGCGTCACAGATCCCAAGGAAACACACCACCTAATGCAGGATCTCTACCTAAAAGGCAACGGGAACACCAATCTGGAAATCCCGGTACAAGCAGCTATGCTGAAGCAGTAGCTGCAGACCCTGCTCTTCAAGTAGCAATCCGTAAATCAAATAAATCTGAGAACTTTACGGAAGAAGAGCAGATGGAGTTATCCTACGCGGTGGGACGATTGATTCACCAAATCCCAGAAGGAGGACAAGTTCCTCGCTTTAGAGGCACCAAACGCAGGGCAGAATTTATTTTTGTAACTGCAGACAACAACTTTAGTAAGGACTGGCTCATAAGTACAGTACCTAACATGAGAATCTGGGAAGGGGTTGCACTTTCCGCTATGGAAGCTGCAAATATACCCCGTTTGACCAGGGCTATGCTCTGGATCCCAGGCAAGATTACTAATCCAAGTGAGGCGACCTACCTGCTTGAAAGGCAGAATTCTGGTCTAAAAGCCTCTACTTGGAGAATCTTGGAAACCAAGAAAGAGAAGCATGGACTCAGGCTAGTCATTGGACTAGATGAGGACTCAATCAAAGAACTGGCAAAGATTAACTTTCGGCCAAGTATAAACCTAGATGTTGCCGAAGTGACTCTAAAGGAGACACCTAAATTCTTAGGAAAAGGGACTTCTTTAGAGGCCACAGAAGAAGACGCCACTGTCAGGGAAGGATCTCCTCCTAAACCTGAAAAAATGGAGGTCTCCAACTAGGTAAGTTTTGTTTTACTTTTCTTTATTAACCTAGTAAATGTGCTAATTTATGTCTTTTTCTTTTTTACAGATTAATTTACAGCACTGTACTGCGGTACTTTGTAAAAGAATCACAGAGCTTGATTTGGACTTCGTCCTTATCCAAGAACCTTGGATTTATAAGGACAAAGTCAGAGGACTGGGAGGATGTGGAGGATCTTTGCTCTTTTGCTCACAGACTACTCCACGTGCCTGTATTTTCACAAAGCACAGGAACGTTTTCCTTCTCTCAGAATTTTGTACCAGGGATCTGGTTGCAATCAGATCCCCAAGAAATAACAGAAGCGACATAGTCATTGCTTCCGCCTACTTTGCAAATGAATCTAATTCCGATACACCTCCTTTGGAGGTAAGGAAACTGGTTTCTTACTGCATGAACTCTGGACTGCCACTCCTTTTGGGATGTGACGCAAACTCCCACCATACTGTGTGGGGAAGTAGCGACATCAATACCAGAGGGGAGGCTTTGCTGGAGTTCCTCTCGACTACCAATCTGGACATCGTAAATGTTGGTTCAGTTCCTACCTTCTCTACCCCTTATAGGAAGGAAGTTTTGGATCTTACCCTTGCCTCTACAGTTCTTAGAACTGAAGTATGCAATTGGAGGGTCTCTCAAGAGGTCTCCCTGTCGGATCACCGACACATTCTCTTTTCTTTGAGCGCGGAGGTGCTCAGTGAAGATCTTTTTAGAAACCCAAGACTCACGAATTGGGATTTCTATAAGGAGGATCTCAAAAGTAGTATGGCAGGTTTTCCTGCATTATATCGAGATAAGTTTGGCATAGAAAACTCGGTTTGTTTTCTTACAAATGCACTCATCTCTGCCTATCAGCAAAACTGTCCACTTCGTGGAAAACGAAGGAACAATGTGACCTGGTGGAATCCTTTTCTAGATAGACTCCGGACAAAGACCCGAAAACTGCTAAATAAAGCAAAGGTCACGGGTACCAAGCAAGCCTGGGATTCCTATAAAGAATCTCAAAGAAAATATAAACGTGCCATTAAGCATTCGAAAAGAACATCCTGGAGAGCCTTTTGTGATAACATAGGTACCTTGCCTGTAGCCACAAGGCTCACCAAGGCTCTATCCAAAAGCTCGGAAACAAAGCTGGGATCGTTGTTACTGCCTAATGGGGACTTTGCATCTTCTGAGGAAGAGGCTTTTAGACACCTACTGGAGTTTCACTTCCCAGACTTAAGAGATTTTGAGATCTCTTCTCAACCAACAACCTTAGGCAAGGACTTTACTCTTGCCAAAAGACTTGTCACATATGAAAAGGTTACACTAGCTATTGCTAGCTTTAAACCCTTCAAAGCAGCAGGAGAGGATGAAATTTTTCCAGCCCTTCTTATTAACGGAATGGAAATTATTGCACCTCCCCTTGTAAATATTTATCGCTCTTGTCTGGCACTGGGTTATATTCCTATGAACTGGAGGAAGACAAGAGTTGTTTTTATTCCAAAGGCAGGAAGGATTGATTATACCTCTGCCAAATCCTTCAGACCAATCAGTCTCTCCTCTTTTCTTTTGAAGACTTTGGAAAGATTGGTTGACAGATACTTAAGGGATGTTGTTCTTTTAAAACATCCACTTCATAATAGGCAATATGCCTATCAGAAAGGACTTTCTACGGAAACAGCCTTACACCATCTGGTACATAGGATAGAATGTTCTCTGTCCCATGGGCAGATGGCCCTTGGCGCCTTTCTAGATATAGAAGGAGCATTTGATCATACATCTTATGACTCCATTTGTTATGCAGCCGAACAGCATGGTATCGACCCATCCATTATTAGATGGATTAGAAACATGCTGTCAACCCGCACCATATGTGTACACCTTTCCGGCAACACTATCTCAACTAAGGCTATGAGAGGATGTCCTCAGGGGGGGGGGGGGTTATCTCACCACTTCTTTGGTGTCTTGTAATGGACTCCCTTCTTGAGGAACTACAGGAACTTGGTTTCTACTCTCAAGCATATGCTGATGACCTTGCTATCCTTATTTGTGGTCTAGATCCTGGTACAGTTTTTGAGCTCATGCAAAGGGCTCTTAACTGTGTACAGGCCTGGTGCCGCAGTATTGATCTTAAGGTCAATCCTAGCAAAGCTACCGTTGTAAACTTTACTAGGAAACGAAAGATAGGGAAAGTTTTAACTTTAAACCTATTCAATAAACAAATCGATCTCTCCAAAAGCGTTAAATATCTTGGAGTAATTCTTGACTCCAAGTTGACCTGGAAAGAACATCTTGATATGAAGATCAAGAAATCTATTGCCACCTTTTGGATGTGCAGAAGGACTTTCGGCTGCTCCTGGGGTCTAAAGCCAAAGGTTATCTATTGGCTTTATGTGACCCTGGTTAGAACCGCGTTGAGCTACGCAGCTATTGTATGGTGGACTAGAACAAGGCTGAAGACGGTTAGGACGCTCCTAAGCAGAGTTCAACGTCTAGCCTGTCTAGGAATCACCAGATGTTTAAGGACGACATCTACTGCCGCCTTGGAGGCAATCTTGGATTTGCCTCCTCTTTACCTCTTCATAGAGCATCAAGCCAGAAAAACCGCCTTTAGGCTGGTTAATCAAGGCAAATGGTGTAATAACACCTCACAACATTCCAGTATCTGGAGGGAAGCACAGAACTTATGTCCAATGCTCTCTCTCAGAACTACTCTGAGTTCTAGCTTTAACATGATACCTAACTTTGCCATACACTTTCCTTGTAGAGAGGAATGGCTTGCTAAGGGACATGATCTTCTCCCCTCCTGGAGTATTGTCTGGTTCACGGATGGATCCAGGATTGGAAACAAGATGGGAGCCGATATATACGGGCTAAGACCAAGGGCTAGTTTTTTCCAAGCCCTAGGGATTTATTGCACTGTATTTCAGGCTGAGGTATATGCCATTCTCTTTTGCGCATATGAAAACCTCAACCGTCACTATGCCAATAGGACTATTTATATCTGCTCAGATAGTCAAGCTGCCTTACATGCCCTGAGCAGTTCCTCTTGCACCTCTCAGCTTGTTGCTGAATGTAGGAAGACCTTATCCTGCCTAGCCAGTACAAATATGGTCTATTTGTACTGGGTTCCTGGGCATTCAGGTATTGATGGAAATGAGAAAGCGGACCTGTTAGCCAGAAGGGGCTCATCTTTGACTCCTATTGGCCCGGAACCCTTTTTAGGTTTCTCATTCGATCTAGGCAAACAATTACTGGGAGCTGTCTTGGAAAAACAGTTCCATAAGCATTGGATTGCCTCGCATGGTATGAGGCAGGCCAAGTTGTTTATTAAAAGGCCTGTCCACTGCTTTGCAACGTCAATCCTAAATTTAGATAGGAAACATTGCAAAATGATTACAGGAGTTCTTACAGGACACTGTACTCTAAATAGACACCTACACATACTTGGTATTTCTCAAAGTAACGTATGTAGGAAATGTGGAATGGATCAGGAAACTCCTGAACACATTCTATGCCACTGCCCAGCTTTAGCTAGGAACAGATGGGAGATTTTTGGTAAAATTCGCATTACCACTGATTATATCTCCACGCAAAAAGTCGAGGTCATCTTGTTATACTGTAAATCTACAGGACTCTTCATGACCACGGAAACTCAATCTCACGTTGAAGAAGAATCATTGATTTAAACAATGTTTTATGAGGGTACACAATGGACCCATGTATGAGGTCTGAGTGAATAACGGCTGTTAGCTGACCCTCTTATATCCTTATCCTTATCCTTATCATCCACACAAGAGGAATTGAAAAGAAGTATTCAGACCCTGGAATTGGTAGCATCGAGATTTGGACTGCAAATTAGTATTGAGAAGACTGAGTACATGATCGTTGGAAGAAAGCTCCAGAGTTCCCAAGACCTAACAGTTAATGGCACCAGGTTTAAACATGTGAAAGAGTTCAAATATCTTGGATCAATTTTCACTGATGTAACGTCAATTGAAACAGAGATAAAAGCAAGACTGTGTGCAGGAAACAGATGTTTTTACTCTCTAGACCCGGTTTTAAAATCCAGAAGTTTATCTCAGCAGCTAAAACTAAGGCTGTACAAAACATTAATTATGCCAGTGGTACTTTATGGTTCTCAGACCTGGAGCACTCGAAAACAAGACCTTGTTCGATTACTGACATTTGAGAGAAAGGTCCTTAGGAAAATTTATGGACCAATCCAGGATGAAGCTACGGGAGAATGGAGAAGGCGACACAACTCCGAACTTTATGAGCTTTACAAGGAGCCCAATATTGTTGGGGTGATGAAAAGTAAGAGACTTCAATGGGCAGGGCATGTGGTGAGGATGGAAGAAACAAGGTGGCCCAAAATTATATTGGATTGGACCCCAACAGGCAAAAGACCAGTGGGAAGACCTAGGAGGAGATGGATGGATGGATTGAGGGAAGATTTTTTGCGACTGGGACTTTCGGAGAGCTGGAGACGGGTGGCTGAAAATAGAGACAGATGGAGAGCCTTGGTTGTTACATCGTGCGGTCCCCTGGGCCTGATCGCGTAAAGTAAAGTATAAGAATAAAAGTGAAATTGCAAACATGATTAAGGATAATGGTTTGATTAACTAAGTCATTTGTCCTTCTAGAAGTCGGCTGCCAGCCACTTTTTCTCCGCTAGGGTTTATTCTCATTACAGTCCTTCTGGCTAGGGGTCCGTTAAACCTTGGGAAACTCAGCTGCTACAGCTGGCTCTCTCCAGCAATGTATTTCCACATCCTTTTCGGCTAGGGGTCCTTTAAATCTCGGAAAACTCGGCTACTACAGCTGGCTTTCTCCGGCAATGTATTTCCATGTCCTTTTCGGTTAGGGATCCGTTAAACCTTGGGAAACTTGGCTGCTACAGCTGGCTCTCTCCGGCGATGTATTTCCTTGTCCTTTTTGGTTAGGGTCTGCTGTTAGATTACAGGGCATCCCACACCAAACCTGGGGAAACTCAACTGCTTCCAACTCCTGGGTTCCCTCTCCTCGAAACTTTCTCTCCTGTATATATATATATGGAAGGTCTCCTCCCTACTTCCTTTTTATTTCCAAAAATTAACTCCTTACAATTATCAGATTTGCAAAATCTGATTTACAAAATCTTACAGCCAAACCAAATATCCCCCACAATTATCAGATTTGCATTAAGCAGATATCCCCACAATTATCAGATTTGCAAAAATGTAAGTCTTTATAGGGTCATTCCATATGAAATCAGTCAATTTTAATTAAATGGTTGCTTGACCATCTTGTTAATTTTTTTATATTTTCACCACACGTGCCCTTACTAGTAACTTGCTCAAAATTATTTTTGTTGTATTTTTATCTGCCACCATCTTTGATTTAGGCTCATTTTTCATCATTGCGAAAAACAAAAATAAGGGTTTGCAATTGTATAGAAGAAAAGCTGCTGTACTGTTTCTATATAAAATAGAAAGTTCTGGTTTGCACTGTCTTAAAGCAGAGATCTTTCAGAAACTTTCTAAACGGAAGATATACTGACTGCTCAATTGAAAGTGGACACCTGAGTGTATCATCCAACAGAAGTTTGGCGGTGATGGTGTGGTTGTGTTTCTCCTGGTTTAGACGTGGTTCGTTGGTTGTGATCGAGGGGAACATGGCATCCACGCCATATGTTCTAGACAATTCCAAGCTTCCTACATTGTAGTTGCTATTTGGTGAAGGGCCAATTGTGTTCCAGCATTACAAAACGCAGTGCCATAAGGCCCGTCTTGTCAGCGCCTGGTTTCCTGAGAATAATGTTCAGGAACTTCAGTGACCCGCCAGAGTCCGAACCTCAACCCTATTGACCATCTGTGGGTTGAATTGGAGTGCCGGATTCGTGCGCTTCCGATGTGACCACAAACACGCATCCAACTTGTGAGGATGCAAAAATACCAGTTGCTTGCTATCAGAAACTGGTGGAGGGCATGCCATGGCGTGTGGATGCTGTGCTTAGGACAAAAGGCCACAATACGAGCTATTAGACATGCTGTAAATAAAGCGTCTGTTCCATACCACTGGTGTCCACTTTCAATTTTAGCAGTGAATGTATGTGTTTGATAAGTTGGACTTTAAAGACCTTAAAGTTTGCAATCGGAATGAGGAATTTTGCTGTTTTTAAAAATGATCTGTAAAAATGAAAAGGGCTTGAAGCCA
Source organism: Thereuonema tuberculata (assembly GCA_023159025.1). Classification (NCBI taxonomy): domain Eukaryota; kingdom Metazoa; phylum Arthropoda; class Chilopoda; order Scutigeromorpha; family Scutigeridae; genus Thereuonema; species Thereuonema tuberculata. The sequence goes on from JAFIDM010009631.1 coordinate 5,314,601, forward strand.
CAGAATGGTAATTTTTATACAAGAACTATGACTGAAAGTGTTTCCAGAAATAGTAAAAGAAAGCCTGGTTTAGAAGTGCTTCCTGGCAATTTTTTGCTCCAAACTTGGACAATTTTTAAAAAGTATGAATTTCAAGGTCAAATATATCAAAAGGGGGACCAGCCAAAAATTTGAAATTTTGCCCATGGATACTCTTTCTAGTACTTAAGAAAACCTGTAAGTTTCATTGTGTGGTTCACACTGGTATATATTTTACAGGCTGTCAGTTACCTGTAAAAATGGCAATGGGGAAACGTACAATGAAAGGCTTCAAGTGGTCTCATTTCTTTATATTATCTAATATTTTTACAATAATAAAAAAACTTAAAAATATATTATTGACTATATTTTGTGTTTCTACCCTCTGTCAGAAGAGTTTTTCATTAATAAAAGTTTAACTATGCTATGAAATAATTTGTCACTATAGTAATTTTACAGAAACATTTATTCTTAATAAAAATCTTTGTATTTTCAGTCTAATTTAACATTCATCTCTGAGTATGTTATTTAAGTAGGCTAATAAGTGAAAGTTGTGTGTTCTTCTGTTGAGTAATATTGTATGTTCTCCCTGTGGCAGTGGAGAATTCTGATGGTTTTAAAATATCAAGAATGTTGCTTGACTTCACCCAAACAATATCACTTCTTTGTAAAGAAAAACTAGTTGATGGTCCAGCTGGTTTGAAGAACATCCCTTGAACATCATTGATTTCCTTTGATGTTTCGATTACTTTACCTACATACCATCTTTTATCATAAACACAAACAACATAGTCATTTTGGGTTTTTTGATTAAAATCATTGGTGTTTGTGATCCGTCAACTCTGAACTGCACATGGTTATTATGAAATTATGATGATGTAGAAGAGTAGATGATTCCATGGGTAGGTAGAAGTGATGATCCCTTGTACCATCAAATCTCTGGCATTTGTTGAAGTGGTCCTTGAGATACTTTTGTTCTTTCTTGATGTCGTTTTCGGTCACCAAGACAAAGGTTAAGCCTTGAATATTTTTCATACAAAACTCAAACGTATCCTTAGGAGTAAGAATGTGGTCCGCAGTTGGTCACTGAAGACTTGCCTTTGTTTCTTTTCTCTTCACTGTCCCACCAATCCCATCACAGGGACCCTTGCCGTGACTTGTGGCAAAGAAATGCTATCAGCATCAACTCCAAAGTCCTGTTTATGCTTACACAAGTTATAAAAAATCTTTCTATTCTCGTATTGTCCTCCTGATCCATCCAAAAAATAATAGATCTTCTTCAGATTTAGTATGAATTTCTGGGTAAATGGAATCGGCTGCTTTTGGAATGCATAAACAGCAGTTGTATTATGCTCCATGCAATCGCTTATAATATAAAGGCTTTTGTTGCATAGATCTTCTGCAGATTCAGTCTTAAAAGAGACACAAAAGGGATGCAGTGTGACTTGGGCATTTACCCAGTGGTAAGACTGGATCTCATCCTGGATAATGAATGTAAAATTTTCTGAGAAATCCCGTATCACTACACACACATCCTGAGAGATATTTGCTTTTGTTGTTCTGAGAAACTGCGACTGACTTGAGCAACAAAGTGGTGACTTTTTAACTGCATTAATTTTGATGCCAAATTATCTTTAAATTCTGACAAAGTTTCTAAAACAGTGATTAATTTGCAACGATCCATTGTCACCCACTGTTTGTAAGAAATAGTCATTTCATCATCATCATCTTCAGTAGAATCATCCAATTTGGGGTTTAGTTCATGTAATTTTAATACCTGGACATGTTGCACACTCGCCTATCATACAGTTCTCACTGTTAACATTGCACTAATTTTGCAAGCAGAGATTTCCAGTCATTGATTTTTACTGCTGAAGCCATCAATTTAATGTTTTGATGTATGGAACAAATGGACACGGAATGAGTCCCACTTGGGCCTCACCTCACAGAATTTAGAAAATCCTATACGAACTGATGGATACTCCTCTTTAAATTTTTGGTATAATTCTCTCAGTTACATAGACACAACCTTTTCTGTTTAATTCTTTGCTCCCATCTTCTAAACGAACAGACTTCGTATCTTTCATTCCTGGACACACACTGCTTACTTCATCACTATTATAAAAATTTACAACCAAGTCCTTAGTTTCTTTTCTCATTCTTCTCCCCAATTTCAATTCACTTCTCGGGCCCCCAAGTCTATTGCAAAAAGTGAAAAACTCGCTCTCCTATGGGGGGCAGGGACACCACACTTGGGTGGGTGGAAGGTGACACAGCTAGCTAAGTGTCCCCCCGCCCCGACCGACACCTTGCCTTTATATTTAGGGCCCCTTCTTGGGCCCCCAAGTCTTTTGCAAAAAATGAAAAATTCGCTCTCATATGGGGGGCAGGGATACCACACTTGGGTGGGGGAAGCCCACACAATGGCATAAGTGTCCCATCCCCGACTAACACCAGGCCCTTATATTTAGGGCCCCTTCTCGGGCCCCCCAAGTCTATTGCAAAAAGTGAAAAATCCCATCCCCTATGGGGGGCAGGGACACCACACTTGGGTGGGTGGAAGGCGACACAAGGACCTAGTATCCCACCCCCGACTGACACCGGGCCCTTTCTTTCTTTGAATGGCATTGCAACGCATGCCAGATACAGCTAGTCCTCTATAAAAGAATGCTTGAATTTCTTTAATAATTCCATTAAACTCATCCGATTTGTTGCCTCCTCGACTTGTTTTATTAGCTCGTCCAGGTCTCAATAGAAAGGCCTGTACCTTCATTTTTAGGCTCGAGAAGTTCATACATGTCCACTCCGTATGACTGACACACACTACTTTTTCCAGACAAGATATAATTAGAAATGCCTTTTTCATCCTCATCTTAAACTGGAGACAATTCTGGTCTTAGTCAATAGAAATGTGATGTTTTGCAAAAAATGGCCTGCCCAGTATCCCACTGAATTCACTGCGATTGAAGTTCGCAGATATGCACGGAATGTTGATCTTGACATCCTTAATGCGTAGATTCAAGGTTCCTTCCGAACAAGGCAGTAGGGGAAGAGTGTCTGAGATGGCATACATTTTCAAAATAAATTTTTATAAAATAAAGTACTGTAAAATAAAAGACAAGAACACTAATAATATTTACAATGTTTATTCAGCAATCAATATCAATATACCAAGAGAGAAAATAATGAATTGAAATATTAAATATTTAAGAAATACCAGACCCTTCAAATATGCCATCTCACCCACACCCGGTTGATGAGATGGCATACCCGATACACTACTTGCAAACATCACAGATGACAACTTTGGCAGACTTTGGAAGGCCGATACATTGTGCATGGCACCATTTTCTGCAGATCAAAACAGAAATAGAATATTTATAATTAGCCTAAAATAGAATAATAATAATAGAATAATTTCTATTTAAAATAGAATATAATAATAATAGGCTAATAATAATAATAATAATAATAACAATAGAATAATTTCTATTTAAAATAGAATATAATAATAATAGGCTAA
>JAFIDM010009631.1:5374885-5393177 GCA_023159025.1 Thereuonema tuberculata
TTTGTTTGTTTGTTTGTTTGTTTGTTTGTTTGTTTGTTTGTTTGTTTGTTTATTTATTTATTTATTTATTTATTTATTTATTTATTTATTTATTTTAAATATTAGTACTTATGGGCTTGGTGAAATTATGGTCAACAGATTGAAATCATTTAAATTTTGATCAAGCAATTAAGACATATGACTAATTTAACATAATTGCCATTAGATTAATTTTCAGTGTCTAAAATGCCTCCACTCACTATAAATAAACTTTAAGGCTGAAGTGTCCCACTAATAGGCTTATGAAGTTTGGAAGGAAAGTTTAGGTTCCCATAACCCATAACCTTGGAATGGAGTTGATGTCAAGATTTAAGTCGGCATTTAAGCATATCACTTGAGTTATTGAATCCACCCCCCCCCCCCCCCCTGTAAATAAGTTTACTTGAATTTAAAAAAAAAAAAAAATCATCAGACATAGGATATCAACTTCTCATAAATTTATAGAAGTCCTTATAAATTTACCCATTAATGATTAACATAATTCTTAACCGTTTGCGGTCGTATATAGATATATAATCGAAATTCAGGAAATGCCCTCACAATCATATATCAATATATTGTCAATAATTGATTTTTTTTTTAATGCTAGTATTGTCTTAACAAGGGAATGGTTAGGTTTGTCAGGTCCAAACATCCCTTGAAATTTTTATCATTTATTCAGGACCTTAAGTAGTTGAAGTATACCAGATTTAACTGCTCTTACACACTGAAAGGGGGGTTAATAAAAATGCTAAAGTTACAAGAAATATTGATGTGACGTCATCACTCTTTGCTAGCCACGTATGACGTCAGGATTCTCCTGCTGCTGGGAGATTGTTCAAGGTCAGAGACAAAATGGACAGTGCAGTGCAACAAAATACTTACTTTATAAAAAAAACCCACTAAATTTAATTACTGTTTATAAAATAAAAGCAATAACTGAAAAGTGTGGCCACATTTGTATTTTAAAAGAAAATACTTTTACATAAAAAAAATAAAGAATAAAATAAAAAAAATATAATATTACAATTAAAAAATTGAAGAAAAACTTATGTAATGGTAACTGTAAACTATTGGCATATTATAAATATAATTTCAAATAAAAATAATGACAATAAATCGATAATAATTTAAAGAATTTAGCAAAAAATAAAGGAATCGAAAATGTTTTAATTAAAAATGGAATTTACTTTTGTAAACTTGGAAAACATTACTACATGTAATTGTAATAAGAATGTTTTGGATTTTAGTACAAGTATAAACTCGATGGCTTTATAACCCGAACTACACTCGAGTGCAAGGAAATTGACTCAAACTGAAACGCAATGGTGAACCTTAAATATTCGCAAATTTTCGATCGTTTGAAAACTACAAGTAATAAAATAACAATGAATATGAAATTCATGTCCACATTATACCGAACTTGTGATAATATGACAAGTTTTTGAATATGCCAGTAATTGTTGGAAAGGGTATGAAGTTCATGTGCATGGTGGTACATAAACCATTCAAATACATGTGAAATTGTTGTGTATGCAAGACTTACATATCCTTTCATGAATGTGAATTATTCTATTGGAATCCTATCATCATTATTACTCCACAAAGATGGATACAACAACCGAGGAAGTGGCGCAGGCAGTTGTCTTACTACAGCAGGGTCACACTCAACAATATGTCGCGCAACTGTTGCGTATGTCGCAGTCAGCTCTATCACAAGTCTATCGGAGGTTCTAGGAGACTGGTATCTTCCATCGGAGACCAGATTCTAGTTCACACACTAGATTTGTTTTGCTCAAACAGAACTGCTCTGATGTTACAAAATGTTGAGGGTGTACATCGTTATATTGGGTAGAATACCAGGAGTACTTAATTAAATTTTGAAATCGTGGAGAGGAAAACTGATAATGTAGAAATGACTGCATTTTCAGTATGCTGTCCCTTTGAAATAGCTGGAATTCGATATTTCTGTCACAAAATATTTTATCTGATACGCACCGAAACAAATGTTTCCACTGACGGAAAAATTCTTTGTCTAATGGTTGAAGTCGTCCAGTATTTCCAGGTGTTTCTCTGCTGGTTTAACAGACTCCAAAATTGTGCAATCGTTGTAAACTGACCATGAATCTACAAGGAGTGCTGCTCTATTGCAAGAAAAGGGAAAGAATGCGTCCAGGAAAAGTGTTTTAGATGAGATTTCCCCATTTTGCTTGATGATGATGCATCAATTATTAGGTTCCTTGCTCTGAACATTGACTGCAAGATACGTGGACCAAGTGTTCCTTTTGGCTCTTGAAGGCATATATATACAAACTTGGAAAAAGGGTGCCATCCATTGTTATAACAGGCATTATTATGTATGAATGCATTAAAGCACTTAGAGACTGTGCTGCTGTGATGGTGTGATTTTCTCCTATACGAGACAAGGTGTATTTACTGTGAATTTTACGCTCGAATCCCGACTGATCGGCATTGTATATAACAGCTACTTCATATGTTTCTAGAACCTTCTTAGCTGATTCTTTGAAATCCAGGATAGATTGCTCCATTCTATCTTCTTTGTTTTCAAACAAAATTTGTAACTTTGCGGCTTCCAGTATGATGGTCTTGCTTAAATTTTGTTATCCCTGTACTGCTGGCCTGAAAATCCTTTATTTTTTTTTTCCGACTGCAATATTCATTGCCCAGTCTTTCAGATCATTATCATTAACATTACATTTGTTTCATCTGATTTCAACAAATTGTGCGTAGAGTTGCTCTCTGTATACAGTGTCAACTTCGTCAGAGCTCCCAGAGGAGTTTCCTGTCTTTTCAATTGAGATTTCCACAATGGCGTTCATTGCTAACAAAACGAAATCGCTTTCTCACAGTAGCCAGGCTTAAGCTCTTCTTCCCACCTTCGTTTATCCAATACTGTACAGCCATTTTTCTTTCACTCATTTTCACATCTCATTTTAGGGCTGGGAAAATAAGTCAGACTCGATGACTGTTCATTGCTTGGTGATTGCATCTCTAATGTAACTTGTTCGTCATTAGGTGGCAGAATATTGTTATCAGTACCCTCATATTTGTCCATAACATCCAGCGTTTCATTTGTCTCCACAAAACAATCCAAATTTTGATTGTCCCAAATTTCTATCAGAATATCTGCCATTTGCTGATCTTCAAACGAATTGCATTGTCTTCTAACAATATTCCAGTCATCATAAACTTGTATTGCAATTCGTAAAACATTGATTGGATTCCACATTGCAAGAATTGATATAATTATACTTACTTTGTCCTATGCCATCAGTTTCACTTATTGTTCCTGTCTTCAATCTATCCCTTCTCTGTGTCGTGCAGTCACTGCCTCTCCCTCTATATCTTACATCACAAATTGAGAGTTTTAAGTAATCTTTGATAGTGATATCAGTGGGAGGGGAAGGAGCTATCAATGGTCAATGAGGATCCAGAAGCCCAACAGATCATCTGGAAGCAGTGCGTCGGTAAGTGATTTGGGACAATTCAAACCTAAAGGTGGGGGGAGCAGAGAAACTAATGGCTGTTAAATTCGTGTAAACAAAGATAGCAGTGGAGAAAGGCAGTGAGAAAACAAAAATTAAGGATTTATTATTCCAGAAAGAACATAAAAGTCAATTTCGAAAATATGGTGAACATCTGGCTAGAGAAATAATCCTGGAAGATTAGAAGGGAAAGTGAATTGATGAAGGATTTACAAGGGAGAATAGTAAACTATGTAACAAGACACATTCTTCTTTAACATTTCATATTCTATCCATGATAACTGTGAATGGGACATAAATTTTCAGAAACGTATTTTACTTCAACTTTTTTTTTTTTTTTTTACAAATTTAAAATTACTTTCTTTTAAAATACTAATGATGAAATACTTTTCACTTGCTGCTTTTATAATGTAATTATTATTATTATTATTATTATTATTATTATTATTATGTTGTATGTTTCAAACCTTGGATTTCCCCATCAAAAACAAGATGGCGGGTCAAGGACCAAAGCACATATTGCCAAGTGTAAAGACGTGTGCAAGAATGATTAGTGATGTGTGGTTGTGTCCATAAATTTCCTAATTATGCGTGTTGTGTTGAGTACTACAGCCTTCTGCAGTTGTGCATAAGTGTTTTTGTGAAGTCCTAGTGTGCTGAGACTGTGGTGCAATGTGTGAGGCAGGACGAAGGGTACAACACATACTCAGTCCTGCCTCCACTGCTTCTGGAGCTCGTGTGCTAGATCGGTGTATTTACTGATCTTGTCTGTGTGAGTTTTCTGCATGTTCTTGCTGATAGGCACTGCAATATCAATGAGATAGGTCTGTTTGTTGACTTTATCAACAAGTGTGATGTCAATTCTGTTGTGATGTATGGTTTTGTCTGTGTGAATGGTGCGATCCCAGTACAGCTTATGTGAGGATGACTCTAATACGCTTTGTGGTATGTATTTGTAGTACGGGACTGTGTTCTTAGTAAGTGAGTGTTTGTGTGCTAGCTGTTAATGAACAATCGACGCTACCTGATTGTATCGGTGGAGGTAATCTGTTTGGGAGAGAAGGGGACAGCCTGATATTATGTGGTCGATCGTCTCATGCGTAGTGTGGCATTTCCTGCATATGTCGTCATGCGTGTTTGCGTCATGTAGGATGTGTTTCTTGTAGTTGCATGTGGGGATGACTTGGTCCTGTATCTCGATCATTAACTCTTCGGTCTCCCCAAACAGCTCACCTACTCGTCAGCCATCTGTTCGATGCTTCCATGTCGACAGGAGGCTGGCTGAGTTCGTGATTATTATTATTATGTTTGTATGTTTCAAACCTTGGGTTTCCCCAGCAAAAACAATATGGTGGGTCAAGGACCAAAGCACATATTGCCAAGTGTAAAGACGTGTGCAAGAATGATTAGGGATGTGTGGTTGTCTCTATAAATTTCCTAACTATGGTTGTTGTGTTGAGTACCACAGCCTTCTGCAGTTGTGCATAAGTGTTTTTGTGCTGAGACTGTGGTGCAATGTGTGAGATACTAGACCAGTGGCGGACAAGACGATGGGTACAACACATACTCGGTCCTGCCGCCACTGCTTCTGGAGTTCATGTGCTAGATCGGTATATTTACTGATCTTGTCTGCGTGAGTTTTCTGCATGTTCTTGATGATAGGCACTGCAATATCAATGAGATAGGTCTGTTTGTTGACCTTTTCAACAAGTGTGATATCAGGTCTGTTGTGATGTATGGTTTTGTCTGTGCGAATGGGGCGATCCCAGTACAGCTTATGTGAGGATGACTCTAATACGCTTTGTGGTATGTACTTGTAGTACGGGACCGTGTTCTTAATAAGTGAGTGTTTGTGTGCTAACTGTTGATGAACAATCGACGCTACCTGATTGTGTCAGTGGAGGTAATCTGTTTGGGAGAGAAGGGGACAGCCTGATATTATGTGGTCAATCATCTCATGCGTAGTGTGGCATTTCCTGCATGTGTCGTCATGTGTATTTGCGTCATGTAGGATGTGTTTCTTGTAGTTGTGTGGGGATGACTTGGTCCTGTATCGCGATCATGAACCCTTCGGTCTCCCCAAACAGCTCGCCTCTTGTCAGCCATCTGTTCGACACTTCCATGTCGACATGAGGCTGGCTGAGTTCGGGGTGATGTCTGCCATAGAGTTCCTTACAAGCCCATGAATCACGCAGCTGCTGAGTGTGGGTGTTAGGGTGAGTTGTGAGTGTTGGAGAAGGGTTTTCGAGGTCCAGGGGTGTGAGGTGTGTGTCAGCCTTGACAATGGCTGAGTGGAGTGAGGAGTGTTGTGCTGTTTGGTGGAAGTGTTCCCTAAGTATGTGTATTTGTTTTGCGTGTAGGGTGATGAGGTTGACGAGTCCTCAGCCTCCCTCCTTGCGGAGAAGAGTCATCCTTTCCATAGCGGACTTGGGGTGGTGGATGTTATGTTTCGTGAATATAGTGCGTGTTGTACGTTGTAGTGCTTCGAGTTCGGTGTTTGTCCATGGAATTATACCGAACGAATATATTAAGTGGGGACGGCAAAAGTGTTGATGGCTTTAATTTTATTTCTGGCGTTGAGTTGTGTTTTGAGGATGTTTTGAACGCGAGCACGGTATGTGTTCTTGAGTGCATTTTTGATGTTTGTGTTGTCAATGATGCTCGCTTGCTGGAAGTCCAGATACTTTTAGGTCTCTCCCTCTTCCATGGATTGGATAGCCAACCCATGATCCAGTTCAAAATCCTCCAAATTCGTAGTCTTCCCACGTGTTATATGTAGCTTGGACATTTGTCGATTCCAAATTCCATCCCAATGTCTTTGGTGAACTGTGTGGTGACTTGTAATAAATTAATAAGTTGTGCGTTGTTTGTGGCGTAGAGTTTAATATCATCCATGTAGAGTAAGTGTGTGATTTTGTATGGTGTCAGAGTGCCCGAGGTAAGCCTATAACCGTGTTTTGTGTTATCGAGTATGTGGCTCAGTGGATTCAAGGCGAGGCAGAACCAAAAAGGACTCAAGGAGTCTCCCTGGAAAATACCTCTCCTTATGGGAATGGGATCTGTAGTGTTGGAGGTGCGTAAGTGTAATGTTGTGTTCCAACTCTTCATCGTGGCATCGAAGAATGCCATGATCTTGGGATGTATTTTGTAGATACGAAGAGTGTGTAGGAGCCAGGAATGAGGGGCAGAAACAAAGGCCTTCTTGTAGTCGATGTACGCAATATGTAAGTTCCTATTCTTCGTGCGCGCCTGCTGCAGGATTACAGAGTCAATAAGGAGTTGCTCCTTACAACCCTGGGAATTCCTGCAACAGCCCTTCTGCTGTTTGGAAAGAATGTTATGGGTCTCGATGTGTGTGTGTAGATCTTGTCTGCGAGGCAGGAGGTGAGGAGTTTGTAAAGTGTGGGGAGGCAAGTGATTGGACGGTAGTTAGCAGGGTGTGCTGTTTCAGGGTTTTTGCTCTGTAGGTATGTGACACCCTGTGTGAGGAAACGAGGCATATGTTCTGGGTTTTGGATTATGTCAGTGAGTGTAAGCGCTAGCTTCCCATGCAGGGACGTGAACCTCTTGATCCAGAAGTTCTGGACGCCGTCTGCACCAGGAGCCTTCCAGTTGTGTGCATGTTTTAGTGCTGTCTGTATGTCTGCGAGAGTAATCTCATCGAAGGACATGAAGGGTAAGTGTTCAGTGAATTGTTGTTCCTCTGTGATCCATGGTGCTTTATCATTGTGGGGGATAGGATTAGACCACAGAGATGACCAGTATTCATGTAATGCCTCGCTATTGGGAGTGTTTGTGTTAGTTGTAGTAGAGGAAGATGTAAGTGATCTGTAGAATGTTTTCTCTGTTGTTTGCACAGAGTGCACTGTTTGTATCTTTGTAATCTTTTTGCAAGTGCACTGAGTTTTTGTTTTAGTGTGTCGAGATGTTCCTGAACCTGGTTATGATGGTTTGAATGTGAAGGGCGAGTATTTATGTGGTTGAATATCTTTCTAACCTGGGACATAAGTTTCTTTGTTTTTTTTTCCTGCACAGTATTGTGTGAGCCTGGATATGTCTCCTCTAAGGTCGCTCATGCGGCCCTCAAGGCGACGTCTCCAAGGGGGGATGTATTCTTGTGAACATGGAGTGGGAGGTATATGGTGTTGTTTGATTCCAAGTGCCCGAATGGTTCCCTGTGCGGCACAATAGTGTTGTGTGTATGTCTTCTAATGTTTGGATATTGTCAAGATGTTGTGGGATAGTGTGTGTGTTGAGATGGTATATGACTGTGGAGAGTTGTTTTGATGTGTGTACTTTGGGGAGTGAATGCCTGAGTGTCGGGTCTGTGCCTGTGTATTGTGCCAGTGCAGTATAAAAATGATCATATGCTGCACGTAATATGTCATTAGTTGTATTATTATTATTATTAATTTGAACATTTGCTGTGACTTCAATATTTAGAAACATGTTAGTTCCAGGCTTACTATTTTGAATTATTTCCTAAATTTCCATTTTTATTTAAAACATTTTCTATTTTATTTTTTGCTAAATTCTTTAGATTATTATTTGATTTATTGTCATTATTTTTATTTGTAATTATATTTATAATATGCCAATAATTACAGTTATCATTACATACATTTTTTGTTATTTTATTTTTTTAATTTTAATATTTTCACTTTATTTTTTTTTTTATGTAAAATTACTTTTTTTTAAAATACAAATGTGGCCACACTTTTCAGTTATTGCTTTTATTTTATAAACAGTAATTAAATTTATTGTTTTTTTTTTTTATAAATTAAGTATTTTGCTGCACTGTCCATTTTGTCTCTGACCTTGAACGATCTCCCAGCAGCAGGAGAATCCTGACGTCACCATTTAACTTTTATATGTCAGTTTTGGATAATAATTTATTTATACTTTTACATTAAACTTGAAAAAAAAAAAAAAAAATCTTAGTTTTGAAGAAAAATTGTCATTTTTTTTTTTCCCACAACTCAACACTCTTAACCTTTGGCATCCTGGCTGAGGACATTTTACCATATACCTAAGACTGCAAAGGGTTGTTATTTATAAAATTTTATAAAAATTCTTTATTTGTATATATGTATAAACGACATTCTTTTTCTGAAAAGAAAGGGAATGGAGGTATTATGGTAGGATCTTTCACAAACTGTCTTTAAATGCAAAAAAAAAAAAAAAAAAAAAATCCTGATATTTTGTGTTCCCTACAAAATGTAAGGCAGCTGGGTAAATTCTGGAAAGAATTAGTTTTTGAGGACTAATGGCACATTTGTCATCAGGGTTGATAGGAGAAGACCAAAATCGTACCATTTTAAAAGTCATCTCCAGGAAGGGGTGGGGAAGCTTCAGGTTGTGATTGGTTGATAGTGCAGTGGTCTAGCTTGGGGCCTTTGTAATCGAATCTTGCCAACTTTGTTGCTGTTAAGTGCGGAGGATCCTTTGTAGCATGTTCCATTGGGTATTGGCTTTTTCAGCAGTCAGGGATAACCTCAACCTCTATTGAATTCTGTAAGAAATCCTACATTGGAAAGACTGACAGAACTACTCAATAGCACTGCAAAGATCATTAATTATTTTTTATTACTGACTGCCCATCTAGAAATAGGATAATTCCTGGGTTTTTTTTTTTTTGGCTTAGGTAAAAAAAAAAATAACATTTATCTGCATCTTGTGCTTGGTTGAAAATTGCATCAATGCCGTTCATAAACCAGTCATGACCATCATTTCCAAGTCTATCAGCTATTGAGAACCTCAGTATGGAATCCATTGTTATAGACCAGGGATCACTAAAGTGGTCGATATGACATTGTTAGGGGTTGATAGATAAAAGTTAGATTGGGTTATCTCGCCATTTTCTGCAGTGGTTGAAAACATTTAATCTAACTTACAATATGAAATTATTGAATTGTCAGTTGATCTTGAAGCTCAGACCCTTTTTTTAAAATGTCGTTAAGTAACTTTTGGACGAAAATAAATGTTGTGCAAAAATATCCAAAACTTTCTGAAATGTTACTTTCCCATTTTGCTTATTTCCAAGCTCATATATGGTTGAAGCTGGTTTCAGCCATGTTAATTCCATCTTAAGAAAACAGAGAAATAAGTTACAGGTAGAATTCCAAAGCAATTTAAGGCTGAAACTTACTAATCATGAACCCAACATTGCTGATTCTTCCTAAGAGTCACCAAGCACACCTGTCACACTGACAATGTTAGTCAATTTTGCTAACTTAATAAAAGTCTTATTTTAATGAATCTGATTAGATATAATTATATTAGATATATGTAATATAAATAATAAACAATCTAAAAAAATACTTAAGCATCGTTTTTTGATTGTCCTACTATAATTATGTATAGTAGAGGGTGTTGATAAAAGTTGAGAAATTCTTTGAAGGGGTCAACAATCAAAAAAGTTTGGGAACCCCTGCTATAAACAATCGGTGAAATTGACAGTATCAACAGAAATAATATCGTGAAGCTGAGCATGAATGGTGATAATTCCTAACAAAATTCTATTGTTTAAATATACTCGAATAGTGATTTTAAGATATTTGGTATATTTTTTATTTTGTTTCATCAAGAAATACCCGAGGAGAAGAGAGGCTTTAGCCATGCCTACAAAAAATGCTTGACTAACATTTTGTTTCAGCTGTGACATCACTTTTGTATAAACTTCCGCTTGTTATAGGATTTTAAAAAGGTTAAGCATTCCACTCCTTCTGGAATTGGGATCCTACAAAGCAAAGAACATTTATAAATACAATAAACAAAAGCATAAAAAATGCCAATATTAAGTGGGGAAGCATTCCTTTGTGCAGTCTTTGTTTTGTTCAGTTCTTGTTGCATGCAATTGCTGGCTTTAAAAGAATGCATGCAACTGGCAAATGTTGGCCCTCAATAAAGATAATGTCACCCAACACATTACTGTCAGTTGTAGGTGGCAAAACAAAAAAGTGGCCTAACAAGTGTGTTTTGTCCCATAGTGTTCGCTAGGCTTCAGATAATATCGACATCAGCAGTAAGAGACGTTTACCAATTACTATTTACATTATTTGAAGAAAAATTACAAATTTTGAAGCTGCTGGGAAACTTAGAATTTGACAGGGAAGAGGTCAGAAAGCATTGGGTTCACATTGCTTTGAGGATGTTGCTACAGCAATTGTGGAATTATATCAAACTTCCATCTGACTACACTAGTGTCAACACTGTTACACATGAAGTTTAGAGGACTAGTAATGTGAAATGTGTTGTACTGTTACCCATACAAGCTTTATGTGTAGCAGCAGTCATATTGAGCAACATAAGCACTGAAACTTCATTTAATGACAGTCCATGCTCATGTAAAGATTCCTTGGCATTGAAAATGTGATAGATTTCTATTTTTAGTCTTAACATTTTCTTGCATGTCCTGGAGTATCTACTTGCCTAATTTCATTCTTTTCTGACAAATACTGGGCATTTCAAAGCAGTTGAAATTACGATACTTGAATTATAGTAAGCCTATTTGTTAGTTGAGTGATACCTTTTGTTTGTTGGGTCTCCACTTCAATAAGAAATGCTCTTCGTCCATCTTCTTGTTCTTTCTAGATCAACATTAAACTTTTCAAATCTTATTTCAAGCAGTTCAATTATCATCATGCTTGATTTAATTCCATCAAACATTCTGAAATCATTCATTTTTGGCATTTTGTTCAGATCAGACAAATCAAGAGTTCTGAGCTCACATTATAGACTGAGTATATATATATATATAATGGACAAAAAGGTATGAACCTTAAAATAAAATGGGTTAATAATAAAAGTTCTTAATTTTTTTCGCCGTTCTCCAAAAAAGCAGTTTTCATTTGTCCTTTTTTTTGTCTTGGGGTTATTCTACATGTGTAGTCCAGAGTCTGTTTTGTCAGGTGATGAGGTAATTTTTTTTTGTGTTTTTTTTTTTTTTTTATTTCTTTGCTGCTGCTCATTTTGTAAATTACTCTATCCCACAATTATGTCTTGAATGTAGCTTTTTCTTTTAGCTTCCATCTTCTTACTAATTTATAATATTTTTTTTTTATTTTATGCAAAAATTCTTATTAATTAAAAATATTTTACGTGTGTTTCTTAACATGAAAAGCGTAAATTCTGGCCACCACACACAGTTCTAATTTAAATACATAAATAAAAGTACAATAAAATGCAAGCACTTTCAAGATGGTCTTCATCTCATTTTCAAGAGGAATAATAAAAACATGTTACAAAAATAAGGGGTGAGGGCTTATTTTTGTAACTTTTTCATTATTCCTCTTGAAAATGAGATTTAGACCATCTTGAATGTGCTTGCATTTTATTGTACTTTTATTTATATATTTAAATTAGAACTGTGTGTGGTGGCCAGAATTTACGCTTTTCAAAAATTCTTATCTTGAATCTATTTTACAATTTTGATAATGTAAAAAAGAAAATATTTTGATTTACCTTACAATTCCCTGTTTCAAGCTGTTCCTTCAGCTTAGTAGAGTTGTTGTAGTCTGTTGGTCTGGCAAGATGTATCCAAGAAGGATGTCAATGTGGCATTCATCAGTCTTAAGATGTTCTTAACATTTTTTAAAGAAAATTTATTTTGTAAAATAAGTTTATTTTAGATTAAAATCAATATAATTCTTTAAGCTTAACATAGCAAACATTTGATATTTTCTTAATTTCGTAAAAAAATTCAATTTTCACTAAAATTTAATTTCTAAAATCAAGTAAAGTGATTGTATTATTATTAATAATAATAGAAATCTTAACTTATTATATAAAATTAAATATAACACATTCATTCATCAAAAAAGAAAAAAAAATGTTTAATAAATGCTACTTATCAAAAATGCCATCAAACAGTACAGCATTATGCTTTGTTAAATTTAATTGAAAATTGATTTTGTTTCTTCCTCTTATTTAAGCAACAGTTTTTATATGATGTGTTATTTAGTATCAAAATAAATAAAAAATAATTTATACTTCTTAAGGTAATGAAAGAGAGTTTCTGAATACAAAGCTCAAGATTTTATTTGTTATTTTTTTTTTTTTTTTACTTTTAGTTCTTTAAAATAAATGTGGAATATAATGTATAAAAGCAAAAAATTATCATTTTTAATGATAAACTAAATTGTTCATTTGCTGTATATTGAGAATAGTCAATATAAAAAGGAGATATTTCAAAAATAAATATCTTAGAGAAAAAGGAGCATTTTGATTGCTTGTCAGTTCTTAATTGTTAAGATCAATGTAAAAAAAAAAAAAAATATGATTATATTAGAAATGTTGTAATCTAGAAATAAGAAGCAAAAAATGCTAAATGTTGACCAACCTGGCATTTTTATTTGTCCACCAAAAAATACAGTTTTGGAATTGAGTGAGTTGTATTTTTTTTAAATTAGAATTTCTTAGGCAATCTTTGGGACAAAGGAGAATTGAATTTTAATTGAAAAAAAAATATATGTATAGATATATATTTTTTTTAAATAATTAATATGCATCATATTTTGAAATTTATTTATTTATTTTTTTATTTATACAAGTTGTAAGCTTGCTTAGTTAAAATCATGATTCATTAAAAAAATGCATTTTAAATCTCCTTATTTAAATTTTTAACTATGAATTTTTTATTAACCTATGTTTTCTGTTGCTTCTGATATATTACCAACCCATTACAGTCAAGTCACCTTTGACTGGTTTCCATAGCAACAAGTTGACAGCTGTAGCATATTCTCCTTTGCCCTTGTTTGCATAATGGTTTGTTGTTATAAAAGTCATTCAGGTGTGGTTGTCTTTCATCACATTTCCCCTCCTCTTTTTTTTTTTTTTTCTTTTTACTTTTTGTTGGTGTTGTTAGGTTGCCATGGAAACACAGACCTTCATGCCAGAGATGGAGACGATTACTTCTGGCAATGTACAGACTCCATCAACTCAGCCACAGAGCAATAGTGTCTCCTCTGCTGTTAGTCAGACTAGCCAGCAGCAGCAACAAGTATCTCAACAGTCACAGGTAAATAAAAATTAAAATGCAGACATGAACATTCCATAGTGATGTGCTTGTGGTGAAGTGTTGTTATGGTTGCAGTTGTTAGGCAACAGCTTGGCTAATCAATATCTCTTGAAAGAGTAAATTGCATTGTAGCTTTTCCAACTTGGCAAGTAGTTTTTTTTTTTTTTTATTATTAAACGACGTTAGCTTTAGTATCAAAATAAAAAGTAATAATTTTAATATTTTTTTTTAAGAACGAAAGGAAAAAATTTAATTATAGCTTTGAAATAAAGCTTTGGTGTTTATTTTTAATTTTTTTTTTAATTGATTCAAATCTTCATCTTTTTAGATTTACTTTCCTTAACTGCATTGTAGTTCTAACATTACGAACAAATACTTTTGATGTACTATTGTAGCTAATCTTATAAATTTTGTCATTATTTATATTTATCTGAAAAATGAATTTTAAGGATTTTTGAACCTTTCTTTCATTTTTATTTAATTTTAATTATCAGATAGTCCTGTTATATTATAATTTAATTTTAGAATACATTAATTATGTATCATTTCTAAAGACGCTAAAATGATTGAAAGATTTGTATAATTTTTGTATAGGAGAAAGATAAAACTAATATGTTTGAAATTGAAGCTAAATTTTTTTTCTTCTATTTTTTTTTTTTTGTAAGTATGCTAAATAAAATAACACATAAAATTTTATTAGTGATATGCTTAAATTTAAACCAATATTCCCAAAACTTGATTTCTGATTTTTGGTGGAAATTTAATATTAGACTAATTGGAAACATACGTTCATATCTAATTGTATAAAATAAAAATATAAATAAAGAACTTTGGTGTAAATATATATTCATGTTATTTGTTTTCCTTTTTGTAATTATTCACTCTGATTTTTCTTTCTCTTTTTTTTTTTTTTAGTTATTTAAATACTTAATTTTTTTTCTCCATGTTGATAATATTATTTAAATTCCTATAATCTGAACTTTTAAATATTTTCATAAATTTTGTTATGGCTTCAGCGTTTGTTTTTCATAGCTCTGAAATTTATTCATGAAATTGAAATTTTATTAAACAAGCTTATAATCAAGAAAGTTTGTTTTGATATAGTTGTTGACTGAGATAAATAGCTTAGGAACAAATCCTTCTTAACATCCAATTCTATTTAGGAAAGAAGTTCCTCATCTCATTTTAGAGCATACAATGGAAGAATAAAGAATTTTAAAAATATAAATATATATATATATTGACTTGCTTCTTCACCTATAGTGTTGAAGTCAGAATACACAGAATTGTAAAGGTTTGTGCATTATCTAGAAACCAAAGTTTCAAACTCATTTTCCATGTATACTGTTTTCAACAGTGTTAATTTATGAGTAGTCCCTCGATCAATCGCCATTGGTCACCTTTTTCAGATAATTATTATTATTAAAAAAAGTATAATAATTCAATCCAGTATATAGCCTTTGTTTAAGGAAAATAAATATGAAGAAAAAAAAGAAGTTCATTTAAAATTCCACTTATTATTGTAGATCTGCATTTGTTTCATTCTTTTTCTTCTATTGTTGTTACTTGCTCAAAATCAAAATTTTAGCGCTGTTCCTTTCAGAGGTGAAGTCCTTCTAAGAATCAATGAAAAAAAATATCATATTCAAGATCTGAATCTTTTAACAGATACCAATAGAAAACTTAAAATTTTAGGCTTTCTGGTAATGTTCAACATAACTAGGAATTTGAAAAAAGAACTTTTAAGAAATTACAAACTTCAGCCATTTACCTTGAATTTTTCTGAATATAATATTTTTATTTTTATGTATTTCCAATTTTATTCAGTCCTCTTAGGCAAAAAATTTTTGCCATTTATTGGTTTGATGTTTACATTGTACAGCAATAGTGTCGATTTTTTTTTTTTTTAAATAAAAGCCCATTGAGGCATTGACAGTGGTTTTCCAGTAACATCTTCCCAGAGTCATTGAGGTGGGCGAGTCGGGTTGATAAGCCTTACTGTTCTCACCATTAATGACACAGTGATTTATTATCTTTCAAATATTTACTTTGATTTTTGTTGCTTTTGTTGATAAAGAATTGAAGAACAACTTTGGAGATATTTCCTGAATGTCAATTGTATATTGATATTTGCCTGGAAAGGGTAATTCGTGAATGAAAAGATTTAATATGAATTAAATTGCATTTTAACTGAGCTGGCAAATGAAAAAAAAAATCTTTATTTTGAAAAATGGGAGGAAGACTGGCAGTGTAATTTTTTACAAAAGGTAATAAAACACACAGGATTACTTTTCTTTGAAATGATACTAGTAAATATAAATAATGTATCATCTTAATTGAAATTTATTTTTTGTTTTTTTGTTATGTTTCCTGTTACTACTATTTAGAAAATTTTGTTTTCATTATGTTAATCAAAAATTTGAGGAAAGGGAGAGAATCCCTCTCCAACTTCTGCACACCTTATTGAAAGAATGCCACTTAAGTGTTCGGTATTCATTGGTGCTTAAGGAGAGGCAGAAGTCTGTTTGAACAATTTGGAAGTTTTAAAGTTCAAATAATTCAAATGTGGATAGGGTTCTACAATCATCAAAGAGCACAAACAAGCCTTCATAAACACATGTTCATATACAGTAACACACTACAATGAGACAGGACACTCCCCCCCCCCCCCCCCCAACTTCTCTGCTGCCAAACTCCCTCTCACACCACTATAAACCATCCCACCGACTCCTAGCTGAATCTTTTTACATTATCCAGCTTAAGGCATACAATCCTATCACTAGCGGGCAAAACACCCGTCACTATTGCTAAACCACCTTAATCCCTTCACTCCCACTATGTATCCCCATCTCGTGTTGTCCTAAGTGTTTTGTGATGTCCTATATGTTTGTGCCGCCCCTAATGATGGAATATGCTCAGTATTCCGAAACTGTTGGTTAATCACCATCTTTTCTATTCATTTTTTATCCTGTTCACAAGTAAGTGCGTTTTATTTTTAATTTCTCTTTGTTTTGATACATTCACGTTAAGCCCTGTTCATTTAAAATTATTACCTGTAAATTGGCCAAATTTGAAGTAGGAACAGCAAAAACATTTGCCACTTGTTATGGAAACTTTTTAATGAAATTGATAGTGGACCTTAACCCTTCGACTGTTACTCCCATATGTGTTTTTGTGGTGTGCATTACATCCGTATTCTGTACGTTTTTGTATTTTTAATTTTTGTGATGCATGGACATACTCATTCCAACTTTTGTTTTGGGGCAACTACTGCCATCTTTTGGCAACAATTAGAAGGTTTCTCTAAGGTACTTTGCACCGTAAAAAGTTTCATAATTTCTATTCCCGTTGAGGTTGTCAGAACATATACATAGCATTGATAATCAGAGAAAGGGGTTATCAGATGAGGAAATTTATTACAATATGAAAGTGAAGATGAATTTCAAAATATTAGCAGTTCTACTGGTGAAATAATAGTGAAATTTTGGGAGATGAAAATTCCAGCTCTCCTGCAAGAAAAAGGCCTAAAACTGCGATAATCCAAAATTTGACTCGAATAGAAAAAGGACTGATTTTCACCAGATACAAGGCTGCAATAGGGTCTGTATCACCTAGAGCAAACATGGATTCCGCCCCCTCCCATGGGCTGGCGAGGGAGGTGTTAGCAAGTTTTATTATTCTATTATACATTAAATTAATAAAATTGATTTTAAATCAGTTTGAAAATTTCTTAAATTTAAAAGTACAGAAATATTTTACAGTCATGATTGGCTTTCAATTTACAGTTCTTAGTTACAGTTCAATCTTAGTTAAAATTAACTTAATTTTGTATCTGACAGATTTTTAGGTTTAGGAAATGATTGACAAAATAAAACACACAACATCTTACAACATTATTTATTAGTAATTACATAATTACATTAAAGAACATTTTTTATAATTTATCATCTTCAATATTGTCTGCTTATTATGAAAATTGGTTTAATTAATGAATCATACAAGTCTTTCAAAGATTCAACTTGCGGCCTTTTTTTGCAGCAAAGATTTTGATGATGTCATTGCAAATAGACGATGCTCTCTTTGTGTTCAATTGAAATAATACTGAAATTTGAAAGTCTATCTTGCCGCATTGTGCTATTTAACACTCTGTCGGGCGCATTGAGCCTGGGAACCCGACCTTGTGCCACACCATATTGCGCCCGACAGAGTGATTAAAATTTTTTTCGACAGATAAAAACGTTTTTTTCTTACTAAAAACAATTATTAACTATTCTTTGGAAACCTCTAAACATTATAAAAATACCAAAGGAGCAATAAAATAGTTTTATATAGTCTTTATAGGAAACGGAAATTTAGTTACAAAAAATTACTGAAATTTGTACACCCCTTGATTTAATAATCTTTTCTACAGATATAAACGTTTTTTCTTACAAAAAACAATTGTTAACACTTCGTAGTGAACACCCACACTGTATAAAAATAACGAAGGAGCAGTAAAACAGGTTTAATTAGTCTTTAAAGAAAACGTATATTTATTGAACAAAAATTAATAAAAATTAGCGAAGTATTTACAAATAATTATTCAAAGTTGTATTTGACTATGAAAAATGACATTGAAGTAAAACAAGAACATAATATTTAACAACAAGTTTTAACGTGCGAAAATAATAATGACAATGCAATAAAAATCATACTCGCACATAACTAATAACAAAAGGAATCACTGATCTGTTTTTGGATTTTTCGACAC
>JAFIDM010009631.1:5393187-5406007 GCA_023159025.1 Thereuonema tuberculata
TTTCTTGTTCTCTTTTGTTTCCTTTATATGGCTCTAGGAATCACTGACTGTTAAGACACTGGGCGAGTCCAGCTGATGATGGGTAGGAACCCAGAAACAGCTGTTCTGGATTCCCGGTGTCGAAAAATCCAAAAACAGATCAGTGATTCCTTTGTTATTAGTTATCTGCGAGTATGGTTTTTATTGTATTGTAAGAACATAATATGTTTAAACAATCAATCGCTCATTCATTTGATTCATCAGCATATATATGTCCTTCTAGCGCTCTGTGATAGCATGGAAGACACATGAAAACAGCCTGTGAGACGCAGATATCAATATGGTAATTTTTACATTCATATTGACTCAGTCGTCTGCGACAAGTCTGTAAATGGTATGTTTCACATTTGCGTCATTTTGGAGGTATCTGGGGCTGATCATCAAATGATTTGATTTGATTGTTCATGGGGATCATATCTCTTCAATTTGTGTTGGAGGTGTGCTGGCATCCCAATGGACTTCAGACTGCGTTGAGCAAATTGACCAAGCACAAGTTCGGGAGAGAGTTGTTTTATAGATAATTACAAAATATTTTATAATATGACATTACTAGCGATACAATGTGATACAGTATTAAAAATAACTGGGAAAACTTATTTGTCAAACTGCAATGTAATCGGGCTGAATGAGTCTATGCGATCATTTCGTTTGTCAACCGGAAATGAAGAATGAAAATTACTAACTGACCTTGCCATTGTATTAGCACTGGAAAAGCGGAAGCTACTAGGATGGAGACCTCGCGAAAAAATTTAGCGGGGGAGGGGCAAACAAAAGAGTTCGAGGTGTGCCTAGCAGATCGGTTGCACCCAACAGAGTGTTAAGTAATTTTTAATAATTTTCAATTTACTAAAACTTCTTTCGCCTGAAGCAATGATTACAGGAAGAGTTAGAAATATCTTTAACACTTTCAGGTCGTACTCTTTGTTCCCGTTTTCCCCCCACAGGTCGTGCTATTTTCAAATACTGTAAAACCTCGTTAAGTCGTCACCCGGATAAGTTGTCACTCCGTTTAAGTCGTCATTTTCCTTTGGTCCCGACAAGGTCTCGTACACTATAATGTAAAATAACCGTCCTTTACCCGTCACCAAATTTAATTCTACCCCGGATAACTTGTCACCTTCAAAAATGGCCAAAGCATCCTTTTTCATTGTGCATGCCATCGTGTTGTCTTTTCAGCCCCGCCCCTTCACTTTAAGAAAGCCAAGCCTTTACGGGGAATTTTCAGCCACGCCTGTCACTTCATTCCTTTTCTACCCCTTCAGGGGATTTGGGTTCTTGGAATCTCGCTGCTAATCATTCAAAGCACACTTCTCACTCTGACTCTTGTCGAGTGTAGACGTTTTTCTTGACTACTCCTGAGTGTGACTTCATTTCATAGCGAGTAAGCCCCGCTATAAGGGCTATTTTTTTCTCTTGCAATTTCGTGGTTCGAATACGTTTTTAACATGCCAGGAAAACGAAAACTTACCTTATCTTTTTTTTTTTTTTTAAAAAAAAATACTTAATTGCACTTTTTGAAAAATCAAATGTTTCGAAAACAGCTTTGGCCAAAGAACACCATATTCACAGGATTACATTAAGCGATATTCTTTCATCATATCGAAGTAATTAAAGAAGCTGACTGCAAAGACAAAAGAAAGAGAATGAGGAAATCGAAGTTTGACGTGATCGAGGAGGTTTTAGTTCGATGGCTAAAGCATGCCAGATCGCAAAATGTGCCAATTTCTGCCGTGATTCTCAAAGAAAAGGCCATGAAAATTGCTAAGATTTTGGCGGCAGCAATGGTTGGCTGGAATGTTTCAAAGACAGACATTGCCTTTCTTTTAAAACTAATTGCGAAGAAGTAGCAGCTGTTGATGGTGATGCTATAGAAGACTAGAAGAACAGTGTTCTCAAGGACATTTTATCTAGGTTTGATGCATCAAATGTTTTTAATCTGGATGAAACAGTTTTATCAGGCAAAAGACAGTAAAATAAGCCTGTCATTTAAGGGTGAAAAGTGCACTTCTGGAAAAGCAAGCAAACAGTGCCTGACACTTCTGCTTGGAGCTAATATGAGTGGAAATGAGATACTTAAACCACTTGTGATAGGCAGAAGCAGAAAACGACGCTGCTTTAAAAACGTTAAATCCCTGCCAGTTGAATATGAAGCAAATTCAAATGCATGGATGACTATAACGATTTGGGAACGACATATTCGTAAACTGGATTCTCAGTTTTCGCGTCAGAAAAGAAATGTTGCCATCATTGTCGATAACTGTACCGCCCACAATCAACCCGAAAATTTAAAAGCGATCGAAATGGTTTTTCTTCCTCCAAATGTAACTGCACTTCTTCAGCTTTTAGATCAAGGGATAATTCTTGACCTTAAACAAAAGTACAAAAAAAATGCTTGTAAAGGACATGATAAAAGAATTGGATAGGAACAAAAAGCTAGGAACTTTCGGTTTTAATAAGATTAACTATGTGCACAAAAGTTGGAGTTCCGTTTCATTACAAAGTGTTTCGGAATTGTTTCCAACATGCAGGGTTCATAGCAAACGAAGAATCAGAAGAAATCTTCAGCGAAGACATCATTGACCCTGAACCATTAGAGACTTTGCTGCAAATTGCAAATGAAAAAGGGTGCAGCGTCAATGACATTAATGCATTTATCAACATTGACAACAACATCGCAATCTGCTCACAAGCGACTGTAAAAGCTTTGACATCTGAATTTTTGGAAGAAAAACAAAACAGTTCAAGTGAGGATAGCGATGTCGAGAATATGGATCAAACCCCACCCAACAAAACAGAAACAATTGAAGCCCTGGAGAAAGTTTGACAGTACTTAACATCCATTCAAGGTACATCAGACGAAGAATTTAAAGCCTTAAGTATATTAGAAAAGAACATTATTTCCAGTAATCAGCACCTTCATCAATCAACACTGTTGGATTATTTTAATGTACCAAAGTAAAAGAAAAGAAAATGTGGTAACTATAAAAAGTGTTTTTTTTTGTTTTTTGTTTTTTGTTTTTTTATTTTATTTTCCACTCATTCATTTGCATGTATTGATTTCTGAAAATCTTTTTTCTCACCGAATCCCACAGCAATTCATGAAAATACTGCATGGTGTCTACCAACCGGGAATTGTACTGGAAATTTGATTTGACATGAAATGTACGGGAAAATCGAACTATGTCCTTAAATTTTGAGCATGATGTCAGGGTTTTTTTTTTTTTTGGTTGAATAGATACATTTACAGGTTTTTTTTTTGGTTGTTAAAATAGGATTGTCAAGGGCCCCGCAAAATTCATCTTGTACCGCCTTAAAAGATTTTCTCTTGGAGGCCCTGATTGGGATATTTTAAATATTTTACCATATGATAAAAGTTTTAATGTCCTTAAATTTTTGTGAAAATGTCCTTAAATGTATGGGAATTGTCCTTAAATTTTTTTGTTTGAGATTCAGTATTTCAGTGTTTTTTTGTTGGTTTTTTTTTTTTTTTTAAATTACCACTCCGCCTAAGTTGTCACTTTGCTGAAGTCGTCAAAAATGTTTGGTCTCTTGAGTGATGACTTAACAAGGTTTTACTGTATTTTCAAAGTGCAGATATTATGAACACAAGTTTAATTGGAAATGGACTTTGGATCAGTGATAACAAATAAATTTTTGTTTTCAAGATAGAGTATATTACATTTTATTATAAGTATTATAATAAAAAACAAATTTAAATACAAAGAAGGATAAAAATTGATGCGAAAATTTTTTTTCAAGATATCTCAATCAGGAAAAAAATAAAGAATATTACAAAACAGAAAAAATATTATTAAATATATGATAACTAAACAATATAAAATTACTTTCTTATAGCTATTTCCCTATTGCTTTGAAAAACAAAGCAATTATATCTTGACACCAGCTGCAAAAACAAATGGTGGCACAGCACTGGACTTTCAAGACTTCTGTTGGGATTTCGTGAGATATTACTGACAGCAAACACCATCAGTTGGTGGATTTTTGAACTACAATAGTAAATAAACATTCCCCCTGGTTAGGCACTTGGATAAACGGCTTCAAAAGGAGAAAGCAAAGCAGTAGGAAATTTGCTCTCAGAGAACTGCCAAGCAATGTAATTTAAGGAATCTATAGCTGCCCGTAGAATCTATGGGCAGTGACCTGAATGTGTTAAGGTTGTGGTCAAGTTTGGATATCCTTCTTCAAGTTCTTGTTTGTAAATGAGGCTCAAGAGGGCAACTGCAGGCACCGTTTTCATAGTGATCAACTGCTAAGTTGTTTAAAACTTCCCACTTTTTGAAGGAATTCATCTTGACGTCTTTGTGTCTCTGCTAACTTATGGGCTTCAGTCTTTAAATCTTTTGCATCTTGTGTATTTTATTTCCCCATTTAGAAAGCTAAACTTGTCGTTAATTTCTTTGGGTTTTTAACTTGTTCACTATATTGTCAGTGATTTCTAATAAAGCAATTCTAAACAGATTCTCCTCTGATAAGTTGGAACTTTCATCTTCTCAGCCTTCGTCAAGCATCATCATCTTTTTCCTTTTTCCTCGAAATCAGCAGGTAAATTGTTATGCACAGCAATCATTTTAGCTTCTGCAAAAGCATCATATGGGGCGTAGTCCCTAATTAATTCCAAAAGACTTAAAAGTCCATGAATGTTTCTGGCTGACTACAGTTACATCAGCTCATTGGAGAAACTGGTTTACATGGTCAATTTTCTTTAGAATTTTATACCAGAAACAGGTAACAGCAATAAATTCAAACTTGTCTGAGGAGTGGAGAGAGGACTGACTGATAATTCTTCCAGGGCCTTTGTTAATCTTGTCAAAATGTTTATAGACAACAGCTTCCGTCCTTGCTGACGATCTGGTTTTATTTTGGGATTTTAAGGAAAGTGATCAGATATACTACAATTTGATGATACATCATCTGGTTTTAAGTTTGCTGACATTTATGAAGGTTTATGCTGATTCTAAAATTTCTACATTTTAGTAACGATACCTTACAAAGAGTTGAGCCATTGATTTTGAAAGTGGGGCAAGTCCGTATTAAGTTATTGTTGAATAATATTAATGGTTAGGGTCTGAACTGATTTAAAAATATTAGTAAGCAATAATAGTCAATCCATATTAAACGGTCCAGCACTGGTTGCTCGACCATTTTTAAAAAAATTGATTTTTTTACTGTTGTTAACCTATGCATGGGTAGTTCAAAACAGACATTATTTTTTTTTTATTTGACTACGTTTAAAAATGGCGTCCTTTTTTGTTTTACGGTTTCCGGCATTTTTGGCCTTTGCAGACAGTTGCGGTAAATTTGATAACTCAGCCAAGAAAAATGATAGAAAGCTGTGGTAAGAAACATTATTTTCAGCATATTTTAAGCTACATTTTATGTCCTATACCTTTTTAACATATCTCAAATGCAAATGGCTGAAATTTAGAACCAAAACTGATATTCGCTTTTGAACAAAAATCAAAGTTAAGGGGTTTTTTTTTTTTTTTGAGCAGGAAGGAATGAAGTAGAAAAGCTATAATTTTTTTAGGGGAAAGATATCCATCTAAAGGTTTAGCAAAATATATTTCAATTCTGTTACTGACTTCCTCTTTTAGTTAAAGCTCTTTGAAAATGCTCGTTTTTCTTTTTTTTTTTTCAAAATTTGAGCCCCTATATCTCTGGTGGGGGACTTAATAAAAAATTGATATTTACAGTATAAAGAGAATGTTATGAGAGGTACCTGTCAAAAAAATTTTGAGTTTGATATTCCACGGAGAAAAAAATTACAGCAGGGGGAATTTGGTGAAAAATTGATAAATTAATGCTAGGCTATTACAACACTACTTGTGCAATTCAATGTTTAATAAACCATCATACATTTGTTAGTTAATAGTTACATTAAATGTGTTTTTTTAAAAAGTCCATTAACTTACCACCAATTAATTGTTTTAATGGATCATCTATCAACAAGATTGTACATCTGAGTTTGCAACTAAGTGAAAATGTTGCGTGTATATACAGTAGCTATGATGGACAGTGGTGGATCGCAGAAATTGAGGACATCAGTTTAAAAAACAAGGATGTTTGTGTGTTCTGTCACCCAGGAGGCCCAAGAACCTCCTTCAAAAAGTCATTTGCTGACAGAGTGTGGGTGCCTATTGAAAATGTTCTTCGAAAAATCTCTGCTTTGGAACTGACAACAGTAACACGTCGCTCACATGTTATTTCTGAGAAGTTGTCTGAAGAAATATCTCAATTGCTTAATCAACGCGTATCTTAAAACAATTGATTGTTGATAAGGTAATGAAATTTTTAAAACACATTTAATGTAACTGTTAACTGTAACAAATGTATAATGTATTTATTAAACATTGAATTGTACAAGCAGTGTTGTAATAGGCCTAGCGTTAATTTGTCTGTTTTCACCAACTTCCCCTGCTGTAATTTTGTTCTCCATGGAACAAAACTCAAATTTTTTGGACAGGTACCTCTCATAACATTCTCTTTATACTGTAAATATCAAATTTTTATCAAGTCCCCCACCAAAGTTTGGGGCTCAAACTTTGAAAACTTGAAAAACGAGCATTTTCAAAGAACTAAAAGAGGAAGCCAGTAACAGAGCTGAAATATATTTTGCTAAACCTTTGGATGTATATCTTTTCTCTAAAAAATTTATAGCTTTTCTACTTCATTCCTTCCTGCTCAAAAAAAAAAAAAAAAACCTTTGATTTTTGTTCAAAAGCGAGTATCAGTTTTGGTTCTAAATTTCAGCCTTTGGCATTAGAGATATGGTAAAAAGGTATAGGACTTAAAATGTGCTGAAAATAATGTTTCTTACCACAGCTTTCTATCATTTTTCTTGGCTGAGTTATCAAATTTACCGCAACTGTCTGCAAAGGTCGAAAATGCCGCAAACCATAAAACAAAAATGGAAGCCATTTTTAAACGTAGTCGAATAAAAAAAAAATAATTCCTGTTTTGAACTACTCATGCATAAGAGTAACAACAGTTAAAAAAAGTCAATTTTTTTAAAAATAGTCAAGCAACCAATTTAATTTTTTCTGGACCATTTGATATGGATTGACTCAATAGATTTATTTTATATGGTTTACAGTCTTTTTTCATAAAAATTTCATATGCAATAATTACAAAAACAGAAATTTTAAGTTAATTTCTAATGAAAATTAGCTGTAACTCTTTTTTTTTAAACAAAATGGACTTGCCCCACTTTCAAAATCAACAGCTTAGTTGGTGATTGAATTTTCAAAATTAGTGACATTTTGATAAAATTTCGGGAAACTTGGAAGGCAACATTCACACGGTATGAACACTTAATGCGTTGTTGAAAGCTTAGTACTTTTCAGAGAGAGATTGGGTATGAAACAATATATTCCTTTGAAAAGGCATGAATTTGGTGTGAAGTTATTTATATTATGTGATGTTTATACAGGGTTTGTTGATGATCTTATAGTGTATGCTGGAGTATCTAAAAATTTGTACCCATAGAAGAGCATGAATTTGCAGCTGCTGTTGTGCTCAGATTGTTGGTTGATTATAGGGGAAAGGGTCATAAACTATGGGTGAACAACTAATATTCAAGTATCCTCTTTTTCGAGAAACTTGGCAGATTACAAAACAAACTCCTGTGGAACTGTGAGATCAAATAGAAAAGGGATGCCAAAACCCAAGAAACATCTTCACAGAGGGGACGAGTGGCTGTTCATGCAGAGAATATGATTTTTATTAGATGGCAAGATAAAAGAGAAGTAACAATGCTCTCTACTATGCATACAGATGAAGTGAAACCCACAGGAAAAATGACTGGAAAACAGGAACTGCAATTGTGAAATCAAACTGTATTGTAGATTATAATGAAAATATGGGCACAGTTGATAAATGTGATACGATTGTAAGTTCAGTGGGCTGTTTGAGAAAAACTGTGAAATGGTATCAAAAAAAAATTTTCACATTCTTGATGTATCTGTACTAAATTCCAGCATTCTTTACAAACAAAGCACACACAAAAATAGTACAAAACTGTCAAAGTTCAGATTAGAAGTTATTCGACAGTTGATCGAAAAATTCCATACTTTGTATCTGAATCACCAAGGTGACTGTCCATCAAAAGAAGATAATCCAACAAGACTAACAGAACAACATTTTCTGAGCAATGTGCCACCCTCACAAAAGAAACTCAATGCAACAAAAGTATTGCATTTTTGTACTCAATCAACCAAAAAAGAAAGGAAACATTATATGTGTCAAAAATGTAATATTGCTTTATGCATCAATGACTATTTTGAGATACACTGTCTGGCCACTTTATTACACCCCTGCTGTGTTCACAAATGCTGTCTCTCATAACAACTCTTCAAGCCGGTGGGGGCAGTGTTATGGTGTGTGGTATATTTTCCTGGCACATGGTGGGTCCATTGATACCTCTGGAGGCACATCAGGATGCTAGAGCGTACCTAAACATCGTAGCTGACCAAGTGTAACCGTATATGTTAACAGTTTATCCTCATGCAGATGGCTACTTCCAGCAGGATAATGCGCCTGTGCACAAAACCCGCATCACTATGGGATGGTTTGAGGAACATGACTATTACTTTTCCTTGCTGCAGTGGCTCGCTCAGTCCACGAATCTCAGCCCGATTCAAAATCTGTGGGATGAGCTGGTACGGGCTGTTCGCTCCAGGTCTACACCTCCATCAAATTTTCAGGAACTGCGTGACACACATGTTTGCATGCTACATAATACCTCAGCAATGTTTTCAATATCTTGTGGAATTCAGGCTGTTTTGAGGACTAAAGGAGGCCCAACATGCTGCTAGGTAGTTGTGGATATCATACAAATAAGACACATTAGAAATTTCTTCTATTTCAAATGTTGTTTTCTACCTTTAAAAAAATCAATAGCATCAGTTCAAATAAAGATTTTTTTTATAAAAGAAAAGTATTTGTAAATGAAAAACAAAAAAACAAACCTACACAGACTAGTTGACAATGCAGGAACCCGCTCCAGTCAACGGGTTAGTAAAAGAAAAATATGACTTGCTAATACAGAATTTAGAGAAAAGAATGTAATGAAGAGCTTGCTTTTTGTTTCGAAAAGCATTCACCGTCCTAGCAGGCTTCATGGAAACAAAAACAAAAAAACCTCGTGCCTTCCTATGACCAGTTCTGCAGTCATAAAGTATTACTCTTGCACTAAAAAAAATGTGAGGAAGAACTCAACGACAAAAATGAAGGATTAAGTGCAAATTACAGATAGTTACGGTTTGTTATATTTGTGATGGTTAATTATGTATTACTTGTGTAGAAGAGCCAAAGTTAAGTTTTTTTTGTTTTGTTTTTTTGCATTCTTAACAGCCACTGCCATCTTAATTTCATTGTGAATTCTAATGTAATCTAAGCTAATTGTTGAAATGAGTGAAATGCTTCCAAAAGTTGATCTGAGAACTCAATTACACATTAATATCAGTATGATCAACATAAAGAATAAAAAATAAATGTGCTTGATATTCCATATCAGCAAATATTCCTTTTCCTAATTTAATAGATTATTAAGAATATTTTATGTAAAGGACTGATTCATTAATCTCATTTACTTTAATTAGCAATGGAGTTGTATTCATACAATTAGATCAGATGTTTTCTTTTTCTGAGCATGCCAAGTCTTACTGTTTCAATTGAACATTTTTCTTTGTTTGCCTGTTTGCATATGCATCATGCTAAAATGGGTGAACAAATTTGGTATGTTGCTAATTTACGCTCTAACATAAAACATAAGCACATTTATTTTAGTCTCTAGTGTCCTGTTACTTGAAAATGACCCCCAAAATCCCTTGCCAAAATTGCTGGATTGATTTCTTTAACATTAAGCTTAATATGGTCCAATTCAAAATTTGATCATGATTATATTCGGGTCTTCCTTCCCTCCCACCATCAAACTTAACCCCCCCCCCCCAATTACCTCAGTATATACCTAGTATATTAATTGTATAGTAATGTTTGTCATTAAACGTATAATGGTAATTTTTTTTCTACTATGTTTTCTATTTAAATGAAATGGAAATTGAAACTTGGTAGAAGTTTACAGAGGTCCTCAGTTATTACAACTAATAAAGAGTGATCATCACTTAATACCAATTAAGCTTCACAAAACAAGTAAATAAAGTAAAGTCATAGTTGGCCATTTCCCTTATACTATTAAATTAGTCAAGAAAAAAATACCGCATTTGATTTGAAGAGTCAACCAATGAAACGAGCCTGAAAAAATTCACAGTTGATTCAATTTCTTCTTTTTTTATTTAATTTATTTGTTTCATTTTACGGAGGTCATGGCCTGTACATTGCAAAAATCAATGCCCTTTTGTGAGATGAAAGTACTCATGGAGTACTTCAAAAATATGTATGGGTTGAGGGAAACTCTCAAGCGTTTGAGATCTTTGACATTGTTTTCATCGATTTTCAAGTATTAACTTCCTGTTCGTTTCCTAAGCAAGTGTTGTTGTGGGGCAACAGGTTAAAGCATTGGTCTGGAGATGTAAGGATCTTGTGTTCGATTCTTGTAGGGGAGAAGTTTTTTTTTTTGTCATTTTTAATTATTATTATTATTATTATTTATTTATTTAATTTCTCCCCCCCTCGCCTTTTGCTTTCTTTTTCTTTATTATAATATAAGTTTTTTTCTGGTTTTTTTTTCCTGATTAATGTTAGGAATATTAGGTGGAAAAGTAATATACTGTATGATTAGAAATAAATAAATAATATTCTCCCTAACTTATTTATTAAATATAAAATAAGACAAATATAAAAATATGCAACTTTGAACAATTTTTAATTTTTTTTTTTATCTTGTCCTTTTTTTTTCCTATATTAATGTGCTTTTCTTCTGATATTTTATTAAAGTCTTCGCGGCCAGAGTTGAAACTCCCAGAATGCAACGCAGATTATAGATTTTCCTTTCCTGGCCGGTCGCGCACATTCAAATAGAGAAAATGGCGGTCGCTGCTTCCCATTCAACATTTCGACGAGGAAAAGTTCTCAACAGTCAAGCTAGGGAAATTATTCTTAACGTTGCTCATCGATTTCAAGAAGATGTATGTGAGATTTTTGATATTTCCTATTTTTGATAATTGAGATTGATATTTCCTGCAGAGCTCATGGCATTGATACTGGAGAAATTAGTCAATGATAATGTGTTTCCAGTTTCAACATTCGCCACGACGATTATAATATTATTAATACTCGATAAAATGGCAAGAAAAAAGCGTATTAGTATAACAAAGAAGGAAGGCAAGATTTTAAAAAAAAGTTATATTATTTTTATATTCTTGTATACAGGTCTTATTTTATATTTAATAATTTAAAGTATTTCTAATAAAAAGTAAGTTAAGGAGAATATTATTTATTTATTTCTAATTCTATATTACTTTTCCACCTAATATTCCTAACATAACCATGAAAGAAAAAAGAAAGCAAATGGGGAAAAAATTGGAAATAAAAAGAAATTAAATAAATAAATAATAATAATCATAAAATACAAAAAACAAAACCACACTCATCTGCTATGAGAATCGAATGAATGATCCTTCCATCTCCAGACTAACGCTTTAACCCACTGCACCACAACAACACTTGCTTAGAAAATGAACAGGAAGTTAATACTCGAACTTTGATGAAAACAATGTTAAATATCTCAAAAATGCTTGAGAGTTGGCCCCTCAACCCATATATTTTAAAAGTACTCCATGAGTACTTTCATTTCACAAAAGGACATTGATTTTCGCGATGTACAGGCTGTGACCTCTCCTTTAAGTAAAATGAAACAAATAAATTAAATAAAAAAAGAAGAAATTGAATCAACAGTGAATTTTTCAGGCTTGTTTCATTGGTTGACTCTTCAACCAAATGATGTATTTTTTCCAAAATTTCTTGATTAATTTAGTAGTACAGTATAAGGGAAGTGGCCAACTATTACTTAAACTTGATTTACTTGTTTTGTGAAGCTTAATTTAATTAGTATTAAGTGTTTTTGCTCATGGATTAAATGTAGTATCGAAATGCAACTTGTACAGTAGAAATTTATAGTTCTACAAGTTACAGTGTGTTCCTCTTGTCATTTGGTAAGTGTGTATGTGAAATATAAGTAATTAAAGCAAATTTAATTACATAAAAAATTATGTAGAAATTCAAGGTAGAAGGTTGAAGTTCATGATCTTAAACCTTTTTTTTAATTTGTGTTGTATGAAAACCTGATGTTTTAGCTTTCTAAGGGTAACTGTTTCAGATCTAAACGACAATGTTTATTGTTATTCTTAGTGAGTTTATTGTTTATTTTTGCATTGGAGACACCTCTGTGATTCTGATGATTGTTTCAAATCTATTTTAAAAAGAATCAGAGTTCATACATAAATATATAATTGCCTTCACTCCCCCCCCCCCATTTTCAAAGAGCTTTATCTCTAAAATAATGTGGTAAAATTTTAAAAATGTTCTTAAATTAGTTTCTCATAAGAGTGCAAAAAGGGTACCAACTTTCTTCATAAGAGGAAGTTCGTGATCTATGCTTTGTGATATTTTTTTTTATTTTGAATCTACATTTGAATTACATTAGAGTCCCGTTAGGAGCTCAAGACTCCTATCAACAGGTGCTACAGTTATTTTTATTAGATATTTTTACATCTATATGAATGAAACAAAACAAACTAACTAAATAATATTAATAAAAAAGATTGTATAAATAGAGATGATATATATATATATATATATATAT
>JAFIDM010009631.1:5421007-5476425 GCA_023159025.1 Thereuonema tuberculata
TACTATTTAATTTTTTTAATTGTAAAAGTAGTATCTATGAGGGTCGTTCAATAAGTAATGCAACACATTTTTTTTCTCAAAGTAGATTTGGTTTATTTCAGTTGTAAATACATCACCTTGTTCCTCAATTCTATAGCTACAAAAACTATTTTTTAACATAATCTCTGTTCAAGTCTATAGCCTTATGCACCGAAATGTCAGAGCTTGTATGCCTTGATAGTACCACTCTACTGGTCTGTGCCTCAGCCAACTTCTTACTGTGTCAAGAAGTTCCTGATCGTTGCCATTTCTCTTCCCGCGGATTGCATCCTTTAGAGGTCCAAACAGGTAGAAGTCCGAAGGTGCGAGATCAGGGCTGAAGGGTGAATAAGGGAGAACAGTCCAGTGAAGTTTTGTGATCTCCTCACGGGTATACAGATCTCAATGTGAGCTGATGTAGTCGTGGAGCAGGAGAAATTTGTTCACGTCTTTGTGGCCACGAACCGCTGGAATCGTTTCCTCAGTTTATTAAGAGTCTTCACATAGGCTTTTGAGTTGATCGTTGCACGTTGCAACATTGCAGGAATCACATCTGTATGGGGCCGACCAGAACACAGGAGATCAGACAGCTTTCGTTTTCCTTCTTTCGACAATGACTGACTATTCGCCCAGTGCTTTTATCAACTGCCTGGTCTCCATAGACATTCTGTAAATGCTTGTGAATATTTGTAACGGTCTTCTGTTCTGCCAAAAGTAATTTAATAACTGCTCTTCGTTTGGAACGCATCTCATTCACAGACACCATCTTGAACGCTACCTACAGTGCTGCCGCACAGCGGAGAATGATGAAACAATTTGAGAAAGTGCAGGAATGTTTGAAGATACTGTACAGAAAATTTCATGTTTTTTTCATCAAATTTTAGCCAAGAAAAAAATATGTTGGATTACTTATTGAACGATCCTCGTACTTAGACATTGTTCCTGTAGATTTTTCACACATCCTCCGTAATCAGAATTACAAAAACCTCTTTACATGATTTCTGGTTGCTGAGCTTGAAACACTTTCATTGAGATTACCTGTACTATTTTTTTTGGTAACCTAGGAAATGATAATTGATCAAAGGGATATACACCTATTTATGAGGGATGTATATCTATTTATATTGATCTGGTTCATAGTCTGATATGCACTAGATATTCCCTTTGTTGATTTTACTGAAATGTCATCTATTATATGAATATTTTTTTTTTTTTTTTTGTGATTCCATTAATAGAATTCACTTATTTGAACAATCATTGTCTTACCTTAAGTATGCATTATGCTTTTAGCAAGACTTACATTTCTCATCAAATCTGGGCGATCTCTGTATCACATTCTCGAATTTGAAGGCCAAGTTTCACATTAACACGTTAACTGCTGACTACATGGCTTCGTAGCTGGCACTAGTAGTAAACATGCCGACTATTCAACTCCATATTTATACTGGGTGTATCTGAAATGTGCTGCCAATCTTAAAGATTGTATTCAATCATGCAAAACAACGAATAAATGCCTTATAAACATGGATCTGGAAATGCTTTATTTCCAAGATATGAACGATGCAACAATTCCAGACGCACAGCCCGACGACATCTGAACCAACATTATCGACCATTGGATTGGAAGAGGGAGACCAACATCATGGCCTGCTCGTTCTCTTGATTTAAACCCTTCGGACTTTTTTGTATGGGGTTATCTTAAAGCTTTAGTGTACACCACCGGTTCCTGACGCCAATGCACTGCATGATCGCACAATGAATGGCTGCAACACACTTCGACTTGCACCTGGCATCTTTGTCCATGTTCTGCAGTCAATATAACGATGTTGTGTTGCGTGCATTGTGGTCGGTGGAGGACATTTCAAGCACTTTTCTGTGAAACTGAGAGACTGTATGGCCAACACCTCTGTATTGTTGCATCGTTCATATCTTGGAAATAAAGCATTTCCAGACACATGTTTGTATTACATTTTTTCGTTGTTTTGCATGATTGAATACGACCTTTAAGTTTGGCAGCACATTTCTTAGGTATTTTCCCTGTATAGCTAGGCGAACCCAATTGAACAGTATTCTGCCAGCACTTGTAAGGGGAACTTGTATTGTATGCTGCATCTCAGTAGACAACTTGAGTTGTGGTGAACAGTTGTTGGCACTAAACTTTTTGTGTTTTTCTTTTTCTTTTTGTCCTCCCCATAATAATGAGTGATGTACCTTCCAAAGGGCGATTTACATTCCAAATGGTGATTTAGTGCCAAAAGATGGTGTTTGGACATTGGGGACATCGAAGAATTACTGCAAACAGTAAGTGCAGTGACGATAATTTTTCATGACACTGTGATCTTGAGACTTCAGACAGTGAAAGTAAATTGAGCAGTTAAAAATTAGTGTCCCACAACAGGCCTATATGGCCCTTGGGATCGCTGGAGGTAAGGCTCCCATTGCTTCATGATCAATGGTACTAAGTTGAGATCGGATGGTCAGCCCAATTCCTATCTACCTTTAACCCCCGGGAAAGAAACGCAATACCCATTCAACAGAGTGCTGGGTAGAACCTTTTTGGAGGAGAATAGAGCATGAAAAAAAATCCCGGTTTCTACTGAGGCTGGGGATCGAACCAGCCACCTACAACCCACAGCCAAGCATCCTTACCCACCCGGCTACCGGCCCATGAATCGAGCAGTGGCAGTGAGAATAATCATATTTCTTCAGGAAGTTAGGTGATGACCATCCTCGAGCGGTTCAACACCACTGCAACATGAAGGGTTTTCCATTTACTATGCAACAAAAATTTATTGTGACACCAGTGCCTATGAGTTTTTTAATCTTTTAGTGGATGACAATTTTTTGAAAGTTATCATTGAAGAGAAAATAAATATGCAACTTGTCTCCTATCCCAACTGAATCTAAAAACAAAAATCAAGAAGAGAATCATGGAAGAATTTGTCGCTAGACAAAATCACGACATTCCTTGGTCTTCTTATACACACAGCAGCAATTCAAATGAGTAAAATTTGTGATTGCTGTAGAAAACACTGTCTTTTCAACTTGCCACTCTTCAAAATTATATGTCACAGAATCACTTTCAAATTATTTTATTTCGACAGCAATGAGGAAAATACAGATTGTTTATCAAAGATTTGTTTTGTTGTTGATCATGTTAATGCAGAAATGAATACAATCAATTATCCTGGAAAACAATTATCTTTGGATGAGTCTATGGTTTTATGGTGCAGTAGAGTAATATTTCGGTAATATATAAAGGGTAAGCGACATAATTATGACATGAAGCCGAATGGTACAGTATTAAAATTTCAGATTTATGGTGGTGCTGGTGATAATACATCAAGTAAAGGACATACAGAAAAAATAGTTTTACACTTACTGGAAGAGAAACTTGTCAAATAACATGCTGTATACAGTATGTATACATACTGGACAATTATTATTATAACTTCTATGTGTTGTAAAACTGTTGGAGAGAAATACCTAAGGAACACTAAACAAAAACAGAAAAAAAAAAAAACCCCAAAAATTGACTTCATAACTCTTTGAATAGGTGAAAATAAGTCACTCTTTTTGAATGGCATTCATATTGGCAAGTGGAATGGATAAATGCTAAATCTGGTGTATTCAACAGTTTCGTGACAGCATGTAGGAAATTCTCACAAAAAGAGGTGAAGTAAAAATAAAACCAAAAGCTACACTGCTCATAAAATTTAGGGGATATTGCAAAATGAATATACAGTAGAACCCCTCTAATCTGTCACCTTTGGGACTAGGGGTATGGTCGGAACACAAAAAAGGTCGGATTATCAGAAAATTCAGAAAAATACGGATTTACAGTAAAATATATGGATTTACTGCGTCGTCAAGCAGTTTCAAGTTTAGGCTTTTTCAATGTTTTGCGATTCTTAAGAGCATTTTCACCATCTACCGTCACTGTATATGCAAGTAAACAACACAATGGCGTGAGGGGTGGTGAGTCACCGACGAGTCGGGGACAAGTTCGGCCAGCTCGAGCACGGTCGGATCAACCGGAGTGGCGGACCAGCCGAGGGCGGACGAGAGGGGTTCTACTGTAATACACCCAGAAAACAGGCATTTGAGTTTATTTATTAAAGAACATCATCAGAGAAGCAAATGACATGATAATGGAAGTTGTCTGAATATGCAAATGTGATGTAAAACGTTAATTTGATGTTTGCCCACAACCCTGTATAAAGAGGCTGGCACTGCTGGGTTATCTCCACTTTTCTGGATCAACAACAAGTGGCAGAATCATTGAGTGTCACCTGAAAATGCCCCTGCAACGTGATTTACCCGAATCTGAAGAATGGAGAGTCATAGGGCGTCTTGAAGCTGACCAAACACAGATGACAGTGGCAGCAGCGGTTGGAACCTCCCAAAGCGTGAGTAGCAGACTCGGGAATTGCTTCAGAAAGATTGGCATTGTACGAAGAAGACCAGGGCAGGGCCGCCCACATGCCACTACTGCAAGAGATAATCGCTACTTGATGCTAATAGCATGAAAGAACCGGTGATGCAATGCGACTGAGCTGTGGGGACAGTTTCTCGCTGCTACTAGATGAAGGGTGTGTACTCAGACCGTTCGAAATCGATTCCGTCACGGTGGACTATATGCCCAGTGACCGATGGTTTGCATTCCTTAAACTGCTGAACATCACAGAACCCGCAGAAGGTGGTCTGAAATGCATCTTCCTCGGACCCGTGAAGAGTGGTCCATGGTTCTCTTCAATATTCAGCCTGCAGCCTGACAATCGTCGTGCCCTGATCTGGCATGTTCGTGGAACACGGGAGAATCCATGTTTCATGCAAGAAAGACATTCCTTTGGTGGAGGTTGAACAATGGTGTGTGCAGACATCAGCATTGGTGGTCATACAGACCTCCCTGTTGTTAGTAATGGATCTGTGAATGCTGTAAGATATTGGGATGAAATTCTACAGCCTATAGTGGTACCCTACGCTGGAACACTTTCTTTTTATGGACGATAATGCACACCCCCATTGTGCGCATTTCGTCAACAACAAGCTCCAAGAGGCTGAAATCGAGTGCATGGACTGGCCTTCACATTCTTCAGACCTGAATCCCATCGAACACACTTGGGATGCACTAGGAAGACGTGCTGCTGGACACCAATCGCCTCCCATGACACTTCCTCAGCTGGAAGTTGTTGCCCTGGTACGCGAGTGGCCACAAATCTCACAGGAACTGCTGGACAATTTGATCGTCTCCATGCCACATCACTGTCAGTTGTGTTGTAGCAGTCTCAGGTGACCATACACACTACTGAACAGTCAATGTGCGACACATTTTTCACGTTTGGCATGTGAATGTTCATGTGTCACATCCTGCTCAATACTGATAAATGGTTTCTGCAACTTCTTACTGATCATGGAACTTCTAAATTTTTCAAATTCTGAATTCTGAAAATTATCATAAAATCAATAATCAACAAATTTAGGGAATCTAGTGTTTTTTAAGTCCTTGATACATCACTCATTATTATGGGAGTAAAAAAAAAAAACCAACAAAAGTTCGGTGACAACATCTGTTTAGATGATCAGTGAGATGCTGCACACAATACAAGTTCTCCTTTCAAGCGTCGGCAGTATAGTTTCCCTAGCCATACAACATGGCACTGGATAATCTGCATGTCTACTACTAGCACCATCTATACGGACCCATGTAGTCAACAGTCAACATGCTAATGCCTATAATCTAGAATTGGCAAAATGCCCATCACTACTGCTACACCACCCCACACTATGATGTTGGCGTGTTCGTTTTGTGTCATCCTAAATGTTTGTGCTGTCCCTGAAGATGGAATATGCAAAGTATTCTGAAAAACTTTTCGATTATCCTACCTTTTTGGAACCTCTTTATAATTATTTTACCAAGTAAGTGCGTTTCATTTTCAATTTATTATCTTTATTTCACCAACGCACGTTAAGCCTTCTCATTAATTCGATCGCAATTTAGGAAATTTAGATAAGCAGTTTGAATTGCTGTAAGATAATATTTATTAATGACATTCCTAAATGCTTACTTGATATTAATTGAGATATAAGATGATGTTTGAATATTACTTGCATATCTACTTTACAATGTAAAGTATATGATACTGAGCTAAAGTATTTTTTAAAATGCTATTTAAAGACTATTTCCTGGCATGCAGTAGCAAATTATAGTATACTTCTTTGGCAATGCTATGTTAATGCAATTCTTATGTTATGCAGTCATGAACTACAGTAATATCACATGGATTTCTAATATTTAAAAACAAGAAGAAGAAAAAAAGGCGAAAAATAATAGGAAGGATATGAGCAAGAATGTAATGGCAACACTATTCTGCAGTGTCATGCTTATTATACTTTTTTTTTTCAATAAATCGCAGTAGTTGTTCATTTATACTAACAAATTTGCATTTTATATTATATTTCTTTCTGGGATACATATACAAGAGAAAAGGAAGGACACAGATGTCATGCAGTTATTTCTAGTGATTAATACCATGTGCAAGCAATCTTTCATGAATGCTCATAAAATTAAATCTGGTTTAAAATAAGTTTGGGGAAGGTAAAAAGGCCTTCAGGGTGAGTCAGATAAATGTTTCATTGATTTTTTTTTATTTCAAAAATGCCTTTTAGTCTTTTATGGTGTATTTCTTGTTATAAAATTTGTTTTATTAAGTGTAATTATTAAATAATTTATTTTCAGTTGAAATGGAATGTCTTATCCTAACTACTCTTTTGCAAATTAAACCAGTTACAAAACTTTAGTTGAATGCTCAGTAAACTTTTAAAAAAAAAAACTAAATTCAAAAACAATTTTTTTTTAGTTTGCAGCACAGAACTCATTGTCAAATGTGAGGAGTGCAAGAACTTACAACATATTTAGTGCTGTAAAAGTCCATAATTGAGGGAGTTCATTGCCACCTTTCTATTCTGTACTCATTGGTGGCAGTGCAAAGCTTTCATTAAGTTTCTTTCAGATGAGAAGTAAGTGGCTCACCTCATATGGATGGCTACTTCAGTGTTCGTTTGTTAATTGACTTACTATTTATCAGTCGAACAAATTATGCTGATGATCAGTTACCTGTCCATTTCCATCAATCAAGTGTGAAATGATGCCATTTTGAAATGAAGAAGGTTCTTGGTTTCAGATCTGATTGGTAAGGCTTCCACAGTAAAATCATGGAAAGAAGATGCTAGCTTTGTAAAAAAAAAAAAAAAAAAAAATTGATATTTTGCAAGTCATGCTCTGCACATATAATCTGTTGAATGACTTGTTACTCCTTTAGTGTCCAGTAATGAAAAATAGCTGAACTTTGTAAACTTGTTTTCCAAGTTTCAGTCAAATTACTTCAAAAAGTAACAGAGTTACATTTACTTTTTTAAAAAACAAACATCCTTACCAACCAAAAAAAAAAATACTAGTAATGCCTTTTTTCCAACCCCTTGATATTTTTATATTATTTTCCTATGAAAATGAGGCTCATCAAATAGTCAGTCAGTGTGTGTCAGTAATAACGTCTTAACCACTGGATGGATCACCTTGAAACTTGGTATTCATATTTAAGAACTAGAGATGATCTTAACTTTTAAATTTTAAATGTGTCCTTATCGAGAACTTAACATGAAGAAGGTGCAGAAGTTCCCATAAAAAGCATTAGAAATAGGGATGTGTAACAATGAGGGTTAATTCATTAATTAGTGTGCTTTCATGTGATTAATTAGCTGTAGACAACTTACATAATGTTCATTTAATTTTTTTTTTGGAAAATTTCTACTGTTTGTATTTAGCAGATATCATGGTTTAAAAATTGGTGTATGGTTTCATTTGTATTTTTAAAATTTTCACAATTTTAAAAAAGAAAAAAGTAAAATAAAGAAATTTTAAGGAATAACATTTTGAGGGAAATAATTTTAATCTTTCAGGAACTTATTGTTGCAAATTTGAGAGACTGTTGGCCATTACTCAAATAACAATTTTTTATTTCAGGATTACAAAAGTATAAATGATGTATTTATTTATTTATTTGTTTGTTTGTTTGTTTGTTTGTTTGAATTAAAAAAAAAAAAAATTCCCTCCACTGAAAGATAGGAGAGAAAAGAAATCTTATTTCATTTTAGTGGTGTCTTTTTCAGATATTTTGATTCCTTCTTTCATCTATCAGTAAACAATCTTACTTTTGTAGATTATGTCTCTACACTGCTTATTCTTTTGCAATTTTATTGAAAATAGTATTTTTTTTTTTTTTTTTGCATATATATGTGTAAATAAATTTGTTGCATTTATGTTATTTAATTTGCAGCTTTTAGAAATAACCACTATTTATGTTAATTTTAAGAACTTTGTTGTAAGTTTCAGAAGATGATAGTGCTGGTCAAGAGACTGTCACACTGCAGAACGCAACTCAAGCCGTCCATCCCTCTTTTGTCCAGTATGTAGAGGGTAATGCCGATCCAAACATTTATACAGCCACAAATGGACAAATGTATGTATTATTATATTTAATATTCATTAGAGCTTCAATAAAGCTATCATGATAATATATAAATAGTACAGGATATACATTGAAATGCCAAAAAAAACTGAGAGGGGCACTACTATGTCCATTTCATGCCACACCCTTGCGGTTAATAGTCCCCAAACTATGTATATATAATGGCAGTTATATCTGCAATCTCAAATAGTAGCATTCGCAGCTCCGATGGTAGCTTATTTCAAGAGTGTGCCTTGACTACATGAAATCAGTGAAAACAATCCAGCATACTAGACCGGTGTTGTTGCTGAGTGTTGTTGCTTGACAAATGTGGACAGCTGTGTCTGGCATGTTTCGTAATATCTGGCCCACATGCAGCATTGCCACAAATAACTGCGCAACTGATGCTGGGGCCAGCACTAGCATCAGAGTTCGAACAGTGAAACAGTCCCTGTGTTCTATGGGGTTCTGGAGCCGAGAACTCACCTGGGTGTCATTGCTGGCCATACAGCACAAGGCTCCACGACTACTACAGAGCCCTTGTGGAGTCCATGCCGCGTCGTGTTGCTGCTGTCATCCAAGCACAAGGAGGACCTACATGGTATTAGGCAGGTACCCCATTTTTTTTGGCACTTCAGTATGCAATTGCCATATAATGAAGTGATCTAAGCACTACGATGATGTAACCACCAGAAGGAAGATAGCAATTAAAATACAGTATCATGAAAGTAACTTATGACTATTAAAAAAAAGAAAAAATATTTTAAAATAAATCTTTTTAGCCCATTTAGAAAAAAAAATGGTAATAACAATATGAATTCATGGCATTCTTAATAAAATGATATAAGATTTGTGGTAATGAACATAAAAGCATTCTTACTGCTTCCCTTTCTAATGAGAAAGAAGCAATGCTATCAAATATTTGTGATAACTGCGTGTTGGATGCTACCTCTTAACTATTTGTATTATCAGGATAGCTTTTAACAACTATTTACAAATTAATCCTTGAAATGATATCTATTTTTCTGTTGAGTTTATTTCTTTGTGACTTTATATTTACAAAGTATGTACAAAGTAGTTTTACTATTATTATAAATCTGTAAATAAATGTCCAACAACACAAGATAACCCGAAACAAGAAAAACAAAAAAATCATTACAGTTGATAACAGACTGTACTTTCAAAAAACATTTTTAAACTTCTTCACATAGTACCAAAATACTTTATTTTTTATTATTTATTTTTTTGGTGGGTTGCCTTTTAGAAACCATGTAATATTAAAAAAAAAAAAATTATTTTTAAATGTTATTTACAGTAATACTGAATATAAACTAAGACTTTTATTATAACGATTTAATCCACTACTCCACTCAACTTAGCTTTTCAAGTACAAGATTCAAAGACGAAAAAAAGTAATCTAAGTTTCAAAATAACTTACAATGGTTCACATACTATCTATTTATTTTAGATCCGTTTTTCCCATGTGGGGTGCACGCCCCACAGGGGGGCAATTCGAAAATGTCGGTAATTTGTTGGGTTTT
The DNA here is from genome assembly GCA_023159025.1 of Thereuonema tuberculata. Lineage (NCBI taxonomy): Eukaryota > Metazoa > Arthropoda > Chilopoda > Scutigeromorpha > Scutigeridae > Thereuonema > Thereuonema tuberculata. Next base: position 5,431,074 of record JAFIDM010009631.1, read on the forward strand.
TTTTTGTTTGTGAAAGTTAAGAAAAGTCGGTAATTTGTTTGTTTTTTTTTTTTGGTTGTGAAAGTTAAAAATTTTTTTTTTAAAGTTATACCTAATTTGGTGGGGCATAGCATACTTTAGATACTTTAGGTGGATCATAGCACAAAAAAGGTTGGGAAACACTGCTTTAGATCATTCTTAAAATCAAAACCATGAATAAAATGGGTTATTATTTATTTATTTTTATATCTTGAAACTTCCGTATGTAGAAAATGGACAAAACAATAAGTTTAAAAAATATTTAAAGCTAGCTATTTTTTTGAATCACTTGTTTACGATTTGAGATCGTTTACCTTTAAGAACTAAGGAACAAACACGAAGTTGTAATTCCGTATTTTATTAATACTACATAGTTTTCCTCTGCATACAGTTTGATATCAAAATTTAAGAAAAACTTAAACTGAAGCAGATTTAGACTTTTGTCAACGTTAACACTTGCAATAAAAACGTAATAATACTTGTGTGTTGTGATGAAAAACTTTACTTTTATGCTAATGGTTTGTTTGCAGTAAATAAAACTAATGTAGAAAGATTTAAGAGCAGTTCTAGAAAAATTGTTTTTTAATGAACTTGCCTACAACTAGCTGTATCAGAAAATCTTCATTTCTGAAACACTGACTTCATATTCGACTCCATTTCGACAGTTTTTTTCCTAAGTTAATCTTGACCCATCATGCTTTTTTATAATGCTGTATCATTTGAAAAAGAATGAAAGTATATTTTTATTACATCCATAAACCCTATTAAAGCATTGGAGAATACAACAATTCCTTCCACCTCACTTTTTCTTGGTCACTTTTACCTTGGACATATAGGCATGTGGCTTGTTAAATGATCAGCTGGGCAAGCGGTCAACCACACCACATTCATCTTGGCTCCCTCTATTTCATTTCATTTCCCAATAGGATGCCATCTTTGCAACGAGTAAGATCAGGAAATTTGTTCTTCTTGTCTGCCCTGATCAACAATAAGTGTGTGAAGTGGAAACATTTAGGAGCAAGCAGGGCTGAGGAGGGAGGGGTCGGAGAAAGCCAGGTAAACTTCCCGAAGCCTGGATCATCTTAGGGGACCTGCCAGCACTTAACAAATTTTATATATCGTCATTGCAAATTTAAAATCTCCCATGTGTAACTTTCTAAGAAAAACGAAAACAACTTTCTCCTGAACAATTGTCTTAGAAAATATTTTTCATCCCATTTTGGTTATTTGGACAAACAAATTGATCAAAATGTTCTGAAAGAAGAGTTGTTGTATCATAGTTAGTAAAGTAGAGGATAAAGCTAATTTATTTATATATTCTACACATAGGAGGTTTTAACTAAACATTTTTATCACATAGGAGTTTTTGAAAACAAATAAATTCAAGCAAAATTAATGTTTCCAACGTTTAATTTCTTTTAATTACCTTTTTTACGGGGAGAAAGATATTTTTAGTAGGCACTTAAGATAGGTTAAATAAATCACAATCAATGAAGATTAGGTTCCCAGAGATGCCAACTACTACGGATTTTCCGTAGTTTCTACGGTTTTCTCACATAAACTACGACAATACGGAAGCGACAATAATTATTACGGATTTTACGAATTCGAAATACTATTTTAAAATTATTATTTTCTGTCTCCTGCGAACATAAAAAATATATATTCCCTTGTGTCGGAGATCCACTCTCAAGAAAATAGTTCCTGAAAAAAATAACGAGATGGCGACCTTTGACCATGAGCATAACATCGGTGCGCAGACGGTTACTCATTTTGATTGCTCCACGCAGTACGTCGCTGGGGAACATCAGACGGTACACTTCCTGTTCCGTTTTGTACAAGTGATATGCGTAATCATTTAGGTTTTTCGTTGTGATTTGTGAAGGACTACAGTAAATAAAATAAGATGTCAGGCAAACGTAAGAACAAAGAAGAGCCAAGTGCCGATGGACATAAACGATCTGTGGCAAATCAGCATTACCGAAAGATATACACGAAAGAGTCTCCATGCCTAGGACCATCGAAAATTTCACCTAACCACGTGTTTTGTGAAACATGCAATTGTGATTTTTCGATTAAACATGGAGGACGTGATAACTGCCGACTCCATGTGACCTTTTTTTTTTTTTTTTGGTTGTACTACTTGTTTTCAGATTTACACTACTGACAACCACCTTTGAAGGTTGGCATCTCTGGGTTCCTGAGATAAATGAAATTGAATCGTAAAATGGATGATAGTCCTTGTCAATTAGGCTCTTCATTGCTTCTGTATGTTTGTTTTTACTCTCTGTTATTTTAAGCGGCAGTTGATAAAGACGTTTGGGCAGCAAAAATTTCACGGCAAGCAGGTTTTAGTTGTGGTAGGATGGCTCAGTCACCATTGTGTCGCTACTTACAGAACACAGACCCATCTGGCAAATACTTGAGCCCTCTTATATCTACTATAACAGGATCAACCTTTTTCTTACCGGGTCTTATCGACTTGAAGTTCCTCGTAATTATGAAAGAAGTCATAGTGGACTGATTTCACATCATAAGGGTTCTGTGAACGAGCTTGCTGCATTCGAGCTATGTAGTCACTCGGTGCGTAAATGGGTGGTTTGATGTACTGCTCAGTAGTTGAATGGACACTGTCTACCTCCATCATGGTATGACCCTTCTCTAAGTATAACTGCTCAATAACAAGTTTTGTTCGCTGAGATAGATCGCTTAAAGCACTGGATAACACCCGGTTTTGATTTTGGTGGCCACATCCGTCAGAAATAACAATAACTCGTTCAGTTTCCGGTGCCAGGTTTGTAATGTAATTAATCAAACAAGAAGTAAATTCATTAGTGGATACGCCTCCATCAGCTTCATGCCAAAAGTAAATAGTTACTTTTATTCGTTCTTGAGTCATCTACGGTAAAATTATGGCATTGTAATTTTAGTTTATAATATAAGCTGCTGGCTAAAAGCTTAGGTGCAAGCAAGACACACTGTACATCCACCGTAATCACGGCTACCTTATCATTAGCCAAATTTATAGCATCTTTTTTTGCTTGGCGTGCTTCATCCTTTTTAATGATGTGGTCGTCATACTCTTTCTGTGAAATATTGCGCGCCCTAAAACTGCAGCAAGTTTCGCATTGATCTTTTTGTGGATGGTGGATTGCTGTATTTTCCTGATTCAAGACTCTTCAGAAAGTTGGTCTACTTACTGCTCAATAGTTGTGTTCTTTACACCATTCAACGAAAACTTCGTGCATGTGTTTCTGAGACCTAATGGCTGATTCAACATGCAGCTTACTGGAACTCGCATGGCAATAATAATAACTGGGTACTTGGGGAAGTAGATCTATCCAAGTTTTTACTGTTTTCTTTAGATGTGTATATTTTGGTGCAGGACCTGCTCAACTTGGAATAGTTTCAGTGCCAGAACCATGACGTGTTACTTCGTATACGAACATCTTCATTAATCATGTCTGATTCTTTTGTGCAACGTTTAAAACTGTCTTCACCTAAAGAAAGTGTATTTAAAAAGAACAATCTACTTACTCTGACCTTAGTGCACCGTTCATCACCCTATTTAAAAAAATATCATGGCCACTTCCTTTTTTTGTTGAAATCTGATCTTTTTACCAACGACGTCTTATTCCTCTACGAACTGCAGCATTCTTTAGGAAAGCTTTCTTTTCCGCCCATGTTTTGAGGTTCCAGAAATAAGAATGAATCGATTCACGCTGTTCTTCAGTTATCAGTGAGCACATAAGTGCATTTTTTGATTTAGGATTCTTATTCAACTTTGTAATCAAACAACGTGGTTTGATAGCTCGTTTAGGTCTTTCAACACAAGGTTTATATTTCCCATCATTTATTTTCTTAAATCCTAGGTAAGCTGCTCCTAAAACTCTAGCCATTCTGTTCACCTGCACAATATTACCTTGTTTTTTATTAATCTGCATAGGACTCACTTGATGCTCAATTTCATCATCTGTAGGCAGCGGAATATTTTTCAGAGTCACTGTCTGACGAAGGTACCTGTGTTTTCCTCCTTTTGGAGGGTGGAGCCCAGTGGGGATCTTGGACACTGTCATCATTATTGAATGACAGAATTGCATCTAAATTAGGCGATGGTGACTTAGGTCGTGGTAATTGATGTTCAGTTTGATCGTCTGCAGGCAGCAGAATATTTTTCAGACAGTTTATATTGTTTGTTATCATCTTCATCTTCACTGCCCGACCAAGGTACTTGTGTTTTCCTCCTTTTTGAGGATGGAGCCCAATGAGGATCTTGGACACTGTCATCGTTATCTAATGAGAGAATTTTATCCAAATTAGGCGATGGTGGCTTAGCTCGTGATAATTGTGATGAAACGAAATGAACATTCAGTTTTACATTTAAGTTTTCTGCCTTGCTGCTTACCTCATTAGAAGTATTGAAGGTGGCATGTATGATAGTTTGTGTAGAAAGTTCCATGGTGCTTCGTCGTCATCACTACTGCAGCAAACTGGTTCAATAGTCACAGTAGGTGAGACTGACTGCAAACACGAGTGTGACTGTGAATGTGCAGCAGGTTCTAATCCTAGATCTTCTAGTGTAATCAATGATTCATCGAGATGTTAGGGTGATTTGTTCAACTCGGTGCTGGCAGAGGCGGTGTTTTTGTCTATATTTTCCAGAGGTTTTAACACTAAATTAAGAATTCGGTGTACCCGGCTAAATTTATCCATTTTAAATCGAAGTAATAACATTCACTGCAGTTTTAGAAGTTCGTAGAACGCAACAACAATAAATCTGATAAAAACTACCGGCAATGTTTAAGCCCAACACGTTGTAACCTCCACTAATGCTTGACCACGTGACCCAGCGAGAGAATGATATTTTGTTATTATATCCATCTCCATTTCGTGTGTGCCCGACTTGATATTGCACTATAAGAATTAGCCAAAGACAGCATTGAGTGATCACATAGGAGGTTTTTTTTTTGTTTTTTTTGGTTTTTTGTTTTTTATTATGGTGAGACATAGGAAAAACAAAATGGTCATTAAAAACTCTTTATGTGTTCATCAGGCACATAGAAGATTTTGATGAACAATTTAATGTTGACAGTCACTTAAAATATTTTAAAAATGGGATTTACCACAGCAAAATACAAAGATCTGCACATAAGAGATTTTTTTGTTCGTTACCTAATCCAAAATGCTATTCAAATATCTGCAAAATTAATTTACGACAAAAATGACACATAGGAGATTTTAAATTTGCAACAACGATATATAAATATAATATTTTCAAGTATAATTTTGGCAGTAGTAATAACAATACTTAAAAGTGTATTTATATAAGGAAATAGCATTGTAAACTTCAGTGACAATTTGTGAAAACTAGTTAAATAAATTTGAATCTAGACAATTAAAGAAATTCTAAGATTTGGTTGACCTTATTAATATATAGACTCCTGTCAATTTATTAAAAAATACATTGAAGAGTGAATAAATTTCTGCCCAAAAACACCAAAAAGTGGATTGCAATAGTGAAGTTTTATTATTATTGATTTTTACCTTTTAGTTCTATGCTTATTTTTTAGTTTTTTTTTTCTAATAATGATAGTGATCGAAGGACAAATATTCATTTTAATCATTTAAATACAAAATGAAAGTGTGGGATTGTAGTAAACTGTTTTATACTTTCCTACACTCTTTCTTCGCCGTGCTGGCGTGGCCATGCGGTCTCGGCGGCGGCCGGTCGTGGTGGCCAATGCGCCAGTACCTGGGTTCGAATCCCGGCAGTGGCATGGCTGTTTCAATTTCCTTTCTTGTGTGTTCGTCTCTTCTTCCCCTGGGGTTGGCGCCCCCTCGTGGTATCCAACTAATACCTCCTATTGTAGGAGGCCGTCCAAACCCTGTATGGGTGTTCCGGACGATAACTAACTAACTAACTAACACTTTCTTCAGTTTGTTAAGAATGAAAGTTGAACCTTGTGAAATTATTATGATTAAGCATGTCAAAAATATATTTATTTTAATCCTTCATTCCCATAAATTCAGTGTCGTTAAACAGGCCCTTTATCCTATTAGTACTTCAGTATAATAATGATTTTATTAATAATTATATTTTTAGCTAGTTCTTCATACATTAAATCTTTTAATAAGCCATCACAAGGTGGAAAAATTTGTGATTTCTTTATTTTCTTTTCTTTCATTTGTAACATTTTTTTTATTATATAAGGCCATTTTTGTTGACAACAATTTATTATGTTTATTTAATGAATCAAATCTTATTGTTTGAGTAATGGATAATTCCAGTTGATGAAAGGTAATCACGAAATATTGTTATTTGTAAGCCCATTAATATTAATTAAAATTAATCAGGCTTTCGTTCACTGATACAAAGCAATCTCATAAAAGTCACTGCTGGCCTTCCATGACTCTCGTCATATTTCAGTATAAGTAAAAATTTTGTCTTTCCAAGTGTGCCTATTATACAACTACTAGCATCAAAGCCTGTTGGACGACAGGCATAAAAAAATCTGAAAAATCAATTTATTATAAACTATCAAATATAAAGTAAATGTAATCTAAATACTGTACTAACTTGTGAACGAAGCTTCTACGGCAAAAATGGTTTTGAGTTTCGAAATCAGCGTAAACAACTGAGTAAGTATGCGAAATTTCATTAAAATGGATGCAGTGGTAATAAAATTATTTGGTTTTGAATGTATGTTTTGTTAGAATTTCAGTTGTCTAGGTCAGTTCCCAAGAATAAAATTTCATGGAAACAACATGGAATGACACAATGAATTAATATTTTCATCCAATTTGAATACCCTTGATTCAATGGTACCATTGAGAACCGTTGGATCTATCTTAATAGCTTAATTATATCGAGTTACAGACAGACAGACAGACGAACTTAGCGATAATGTGATACTATTATTAGCTGATCTTATTCGCAGGAGAAGGCAATAATGCGAATCACAAAAAACAATGATCAACAGCCGCTATTATTAAAGTCTAATTGCCAACAATGATGTCCCGTGGCTTTGTTCAGAAATTGGGAAACTGGCAGCAATTGTTGTTTTGATTGTTGCAGGGTAAAATTGCAAATACCGAGGTTTATCCAACCCTCTGTAAAATTCTACCGCATGAAATTAATGCATTTACATATAAACTTTCTTTCTGCGTGAAGGAATTTCAGAAATATCTGTTATTCTGTCTGAAATTGCTGTCCGTCAATTTAAATCGACGGCAATCTGTTTGGGCGCCATGTTTTTCCATGGGCGTGACGTCATGCATGACGTGTTCCAACGCTGCGCTACGATTGGGTGTGCCCAGGTTATATCGAGTTACGGACAGACAGACGAACATAGCCAATTGTATAAGTTGATACTTAAATTTTTAAGATTTACTTACTTATGTTAATGTTAAGTTTAGAGTGTCTACAGAATCGGGAAATCAGGGAATTATCAGGAAATTTTGCAATTATTACTTAAAATCAGGGAATTTTTTGGTTGAACAGATCGGTTTGGAGGGTTTCTTTTTTTTTTTTTTTGGTTGAACAGATCAGGGAATTTTAAAAGAAATTGTTCATGGAATCAGGGAAAAATCAGGGAATTTTTTTATTCAGATTTTGTAGATACCCTGTAAGTTAAAACAATTCGGCATTTTGTAGAAATGGGAGATTTCTCCCTCTAGAACATTTCAGAATAAGTGCTTAATTCGAACATAATTATACCGTCATTCAAATATCTCTATTTTACTCCTTTTTAACAATTATTTTACTTACGTCAAAGGTAATTATTATTTCAATAAATTTTTGAATATATTTTTTAAAATTTTATCACAATTGTAAAGTTAATTATAACCTTAAATTATGATACAGCATGTCAGAGTTGTCATAATTTCACTTTACAATGTACCTAAATTGTTTGTTTTTTTATTCAAAAAATTTTTTTTTTCATAAGCCTATGCTGAAAATAAATTTCTTATTAACACCTTTTTTGTCCCCGGAAAACTCAAGCTTAAGAAATGAAATCTGTTATAAATGTAGAAAATGTAATCTTAAAATGTTTTGAAAAATAAAGTAAAATAGGAGTTACACTGAAAGGTAATTGGCAACAATTCACATTTATCGAAAAACAGAGGGACTGATCCTCTAATTCTACAAGATTATTAATTTATTTCAGTAAATTATTGGATATATTTATTTCTTTGTCATATTTTACAATGTATTGAAACTGTTTGACCCTATATATACACACACACGCATACACTCATTAACAAAAAAACCGATGCACCTAGAAGGAGTTGTCCGATTGTAATGAAATTTCGTATGCAAAGACATTGGGACTGCCCATGCAAATGATTAAACTTTGGTGTCTAATGAATGAATAGCGAGAGCTACAGCGCATCGGAACTGCGCACTCTGCAGGTGTGTATAAGAAGCGATTCTCAATCTTATGGTCAAAATTTCTGTTGCATTGCGAGTTAGGATACCTTTCAACGACTGAAAAAATGCCTCTCCGCAGGATTCGAGCTCATTACGTGCAACTGTCAGAGTTTGAAGGAGGTCGTATCATTGGATTGAAAGAGGCAGGTTGGGCAAGCTCGTCATATGGGTCGAAGTGATGCGGCGATTAGAAGATGCTGGCAGGAATGGGTGGATAATGGCAGATTTCAGCGTCATGAAGGTAGCGGTTGACTTAGGGCCTTAGCAGAGTGGGAGGATAGAGTGATTGTCAGATCAGTTGTCACAGCGCCTGAATCATCGTTATCAACCATCAGACGTGCGACCCGCACACGAGTGTCCACCATGACCATTCACAGACGGCTGAGAGAGCGATATCTACGCTCGTACCAACCGCTACGCCACCTGCCACTCACGTCTGCACACCGTCGGGCCAGAATGGTGCTTGGCTCGATCCGGTTGGAATGATGCTGACTGGCGACGTATAGTGTTTAGCGACGAATCCCGCTTCCAACTGTGTCCTGACGACCGTCGCAGACGCCCAGGGCAGCATGCCGATCCTGCTTTCACTATTGCACGCCACACAGGCCCTCAACCAGGAGTTATGGTCTGGGGTGCCATTTCCCTTGATAGCCGGACCCCTTTGGTCGTCATTAGCGGCACACTTACAGCACAGCGGTACATCGAAGACATTCTGAGACCTGTTTTGCTACCCTTTCTTTTGCAGTACCCTGGCCTTATTTTTCAGCAAGATAATGCCAGACCACATACGGCGCGTGTTGCTACGACCTGTCTTGCAGCTTGTGAAACACTTCCTTGGCCAGCCAGATTCCCAGATCTCTCTCCAATCGAGCATGTCTGGGATATGATGGGAATGCGAGTGCATCCACCAGGGAATGTGGATGATCTATCCCGACAATTGGAGCAAATTTGGCAAGAAATACAGCAGGAGACCATCAGGGAGCTTTATCACTCTATGCCATGTCATGTGGCAGCTTGCATTCAGGGTAGAGATGGGTCAACACCTTATTGAGATCGTTACTTTGTAACCCTGTAACTCTGAAATAAATCATTCCATTTGTCTGAAATTTTAATCATTTTCTATTCTGTACATGTCTTCCTCCACCAATTTTTGTCTCCATCGGACAACTCCTTCTAGGTGCGTCTTTTTTTGTTAATGAGTGTACATAAATACATACATACAGTAGAGCATTGATCATCCGATTATTAATCAACCGAAACATCAGTTAATCAAAGGCGTTTCAGTAGACAAACATTTAAAAAATTAATTTGCGAATTACTTGATTTCTTTCTGAGTGATAGGTCTGATGATGGGACATAGTTCCCGAAACGCGTAACGACAAAAACAATGCAACGAAGTCACAGGACGGATTTAAAATAAGGTAATTTATTATCTAAAATGTGACTTAGACCATAACTATTAGCAGTGTTTAAAATACAATATAAGGTTTTTTGTTTAATATGTATCACTGTTTCTGTGTTTAATATTGCTCCTATGGCACTGGTACAAGTTTTTCGTAAATGATCGGCTACCCGAAATATCAGTTATCCGAACACCCCCCGTGCAGCATTGCTTCGGATAATTGATGCTCTACTGTAATTAATTAACAAACATGAGTTTTCTAGCATGGATCTACCATGTGCTATGTTGTTTTATAATTTATTTGTATTGTGATAGAAGTTAAAAAGATTAAAGCATTTTTTACAGTTTGTTTATTTACTGTTGAGTGTGGGTATGTGTGTGAGTTTTTGTTTAACAGAGAGAGAAAATTATAAGCTAATTTATTTGTTATATTGAAAATGATTACAGTAAGAATTGCTTTCTTATAAATATTATTTTAAAATGCATTTTGATTTATTATTTGTTATTAGTTTTAAGGAATAAAGGTTTTACTTTTAATAGACTCTTATAAATTCATAAAATGATACTCTATTCAAGTTTCTGTGGAATAATCGAAACATTTTATGTTCATTTTTTAGGACAGCCTACCCAGTCTACTGTGTAAGTGATACAAGTACAATGTACACTCCTGCCACAGCATATTATAATGCTGGAAGTAGCACTGCTGTTACCTATTCACAGGTATTATTATTATTATTATTTGACCATTTGACTCTTTAATTTATTTTTCATTATTGTACCTTAAGGGCTGTTCTGAGAGTATGGTCAATTTTTGGATAAGAATGGGGAAGGATCAGATAAATTTAGGCTGCTCTCTGACATTTTTGTTTCTGGTGTGTTGTTTGAAAAGTGTTATTTTTATATTCATTAAGTTATCACAATTTTTAATTTAACAAGTTTTTTTTCCCCTGCAGTTTTAATTTATTTGAGTCACTACTTTAAATTTTGTTTTTATGCCAATCTGAAGCATGGTTGTGATTTTTCATAATTAATAATAACAGAATTGTCTGTTTTGTTATTTTTGTAATCTGTCATGTGTTACTTAATAGAATTAAACAGTAATTGCCGAAACATTACATTTTATTATTTCTAACTGTTTGAATAGAAATTGTCTAAGAAGAATGATTGGTTACAAACTCCACGGCTTGCAAATAACATTTAATAACATTTAAAAACTAATAACGAACTACAAATTCCATGGCGATATTTCGTCCTTTTTACAGGACTTTAACAAGCCATTTTTCTTCTAAACTAAAACAATAATATCACAACTCAAGAATAAAGTGTCACGTTCTATTATTGTAAAATTTTTGAATTCTTGAGTTGTGATATAGTCCAAATATTAATAAAAATAATATTATTTAAGTTGAAAAAGTGTGGGGAAAATCTTGTTGTGAAAAGGAGAATTGAAATATGACAAAAAATGTGGCACCAACCCAGTGTTACAGAATACCAGTACGATACACATTTTTTATGGTACACCCTCTATATCAACATGGAATTGTGAATCCAGTTTCCTTAAAAATGGACAGAACGTTTGTAATCTTTGAATAAAGAGCACATGCAGAATGAACATTTGTGAGGCAATGTTTCATAATTTCATAACATATTTCATGATAAAATTATTTTGCAGTAAATAAATAAGGGGTGGGCGAGTACTCGAGTTTTCGAGTATCTGTCGAGTATTTTTTAATACTCGAAGCTCGAGCGAGTAGTGGAGACTACTCGAAAATGCGAGTCGAGTAATTAAAAAGTGTTGAAAATGCCGATCGCTATTATTTTACAAAAAATGTGTTTGACAAATTAAAAACATACTGGAGTGTGTGTTGTTTTATTTAATCCTCATTCCTCTAAATGAATACTGATTTAATTCTGATATAAATGAATACTGATATAATCACGCAATAAGTAGAAAAATTAATTCAACAGTCATCTATTTTGTTCCCGAACACCATAGTCGGTGCAGACGGGACCGTAGTAATCTTTGTCGTATCAGTATCTGTAAAAAAAGTTACTCTTAATGTTGCCAAAAATAAATATGTCCCGATTCTTAACATTACAAAATTCCAGCATATTCAACAATGAGTTTGATATCCTTCCGAGTATCGCTAAAAGATTACGATATTACCGAAATGGGTGTGAATCGAAACTAAATAAGATCACGCATTCACATTGCTACAGCCAAAGTCCAAACTTTAATCCATTCCAGTTAGTTTTCCCCAGAAATACGAAATCGATCAACACAACAGTGCTCCAAGTGGTCATAGAATCAGCTGATTCCTTTTGAATACATCGTGCTGTATTTGCCAGACTGAGTTAGTGAAACAGCCAGCCACCAGGATCCCTAGCATCTCTTGGGTCAATCCATACAAAGCGGTCCAGAAAACATTAAATTGGTTGCTCGACCATTTTAAAAAAAATTAATTTTTCTACTGTTGTTACCCCTATGCATGGGTACTTCAGAACAGGCATTATTTTTTTTTTATTTGACTTTGTTTAAAAATGGCGTTTATTGTTGTGTTATGGTTTCCGGCATTTTTGGCCTTTGCAGACAGTTGCGGTAAATTTGATAACTCAGCTAAAATAAATGATAGAAAGCCGTGGTAAAAAAACATTATTTTCAGCACATTTCAAGCTACATTTTATGCCTATACCTTTTTACCATATTTATAATGAAAATGGCTGAAATTTAGAACCGAAACCGATATTCGCTTTTGAACAAAAATCAAAGTTCCGGTTTTTTTTTTAGTAGGAAGGAATGAAATATCAAAACTATAAATTTTTTTGAGAAAAGATATACATCCAAAGGTTTAGCAAAAAAATATTTCAGCTCTGTTACTGGCTTCCTAATTTAGTGATAGCTCTTGAAAAATGCTCGTTTTTCATTTTTGTCAAAGTTTGAGCCCCAATATCTCTGGTGGGGGACCTAATAAAAATTTGATATTTACAGTATAAAGAGAACTTTATGAGAGGTAACTGTGAAAAAAATTTTGAGTTTGATATTTGAGTTTTGTATTTGAGTTAGATACCTGGATTAGATACAAAGGTATCTAACTCAAATTTATAGCTATAGAATAAACTCTTTGACAAAAAAAATCGACGCACTTGGAAAAAAATAATCCAGTAGTAATGAAACTTCACATGCAAAAACATTTTGACCGAATATGCAAATGATCAAAAATTTGTATCCAATAAACAAATAGCCAGAGCTACAGCTCATTGGAACTAAGCGTCGTGATGGTGTATATAAAGAGAGAATCTCGCTTTCAGGAACAAAACTTCCAGTGGATTGTAATTGTGTTTTCCTACCTTGACTGTAACAATGCCTTGCCGGCGAATTCGCGGCCACTACGACCATATAACAGAGTTTGAAAGAGGATGTTCCATCGGACTACATGAGGCTGGATAAACAAACTGACGAATCGCATTTAGGTCGGAGCAAAGCGGCAATTAGATGATGCTGGAAGGAATGGGTCCTGAACTGTTTAAACATTGCCAGTCCCATCATTTATGGCATTAGAAAGGACACACATCTGTGTAAGTTTTATGAATCTGGCATAATTAGGCTCTAACAACGCTATAATCAGGATTTGTTGGTTGCTAATGTATTTGGAATATGGAATATAAATTATCGAAAGAAAGGGGAGGGAAAAAAATGAAATAAAGAAATTAGTGGTTCATTATGACGTTTAATTGTGGAATTCAATGGCAGACTGCTTATTCCGGTCTGAACATTATGATAATCTACGAATAGTTTAAAAGTTTAGAAACAGTTGTATTTATCCTCTAAAAATAAGATTCTTCCATTGAAATTAAATAGCAGGTGTTTAACTAATGACTTTGGTTTGCTATGTAATACTGTTGATTATTTAATTTAATTAAAATATTGATTAATCAGGTAGATATTATGTAATTTTATTGATTTTAGTTAAAAGAAAAAAGACTTTCATATTTGGTTGTCCAGAAAGTTCTGAGCATCTTGACAGGTGTATGTTTGAACATTCCGTATGCAACCTTACTATTTTAAACCATGCGATATGTTGGTATCACGTGCAAGGTGTCATGTGACTGCATCTGTGTGTTTTATTGAGTTTCAAATATGGATGAGCAAAAGTTGCATTTTTGGCATGAAATGCTATTCTATAGAAAGGCAGGAAACACTACACAGACATGTAAAAACATTTTTGAAGTATATGGTGTATTGTTGGTGAAATCAATGGTTCGGAGGTGGTTTGCAAAATTCCAAGCCAGGGATTTCAGCTTATAAAACGCAGTTTGCCCTGGAAGACCTTCACCAGTGGATGATGATCACATAAAGGTACCCCTGGAGGCCAACCCAAAATTAATGACTCCGGAGTTAGCAGATATTCTGAAAATTCCCAAAGGTACTGTTCATGAACATTTGGTGAAGCTTGGGTACACTTTTCATTATGATGTTTGGGTCCCACACAACCTGTCTAAGAAAAACTGCATCAACCAATCAGCCCCGAACTTAAAGACCCAGAGCCCCTAGGCACTTAACGTTTGCCCCCCACCCCCAAGCCATTTCGGAAAATTAACAAATAATATGCACTTATACAGAAAATATAATTTTTAATCGACTTTAATTACTATAAATAAACATCAGCAACAACATAGTCTATGCTATGTATGTCACTATATATCGTTACGTCAATGGTAGTCATACGTCAACGGCGTATAATATGCCCGTCTTCACTAGTTGACTTCATTGGTCTAGATTCCGTCAATCAGGGCATCTCAAACCAGGAATCATTGCGGCTGCTCGACGTCTTCACTACGTCGATCTAACCTCGACCACTGATCGTTTTTCTCTTCCGATCCCATTGCTTTCTCTTTTCTAGAAACGAGGCTTGTTCGAGCTTTTATTTCCAAATTAACTTTGACGTCATAATTATTCAATATTTACTTTGCCTATAAATTAAATGCATTTGAAGCTATTTAAAATTATTATTGATTAATTTAATAATCAAAAATCATCTGCTACCTGCTACCTGCCCCTCTACCACAACCTAAAGTTAACTATATGTTCACTCTTTTTCTTAGATATGAAAAACATTAGTAACCATTAAAATCATAGTGAACATGAAGTTATCTTTATGTTGTGGTAGCTGGATGGGTGGGATCCCTAGGCCAGGGCTTTGTAGGCCTAGGCGGAAATCCGGAGCTGCAACCAGTATTCATGCTCCTGAAATGCAACAAAACGGACCCATTTTTGAAACGAATAGTACTGGAGATGAAAAATAGATTGTCTGCGGCAGTGTAGTGCAGAAACAATACTGGTGTCAGTCTAACGAACCCCAAAACCCATACCGAAGCAGAATATTCATGCAAAGCAGGTTATGCTGTGTGTCTGGTGGGATTTCAAAGGCATTCTTTACTATGTGCTACTCCCACACAATCAGACAATCAGTTTGGATGTGTACTGCAGCCAATTGGAGAATTGCATCACTGTATTCAACAGAAGAGGCCAGAACTAGCGAACAAAAAGGAAATTGTATTTCAGCAAGACAGTGCGAGTTCACCTGCAAAAAATTTGCATGAGATTGGCTGGGATGTCTTACCACACCCACCATAATTATTCACCAAACATTGCACCATTTAATTTCCACTTGTTTTGGTCCCTGCAAAATACTTTGAATGGAAAATCATTCATTGATTTCAACACTGTCAAAAAGCACTTGAAAGACTTCTTTGCCTCCAAGCCAGCCCAATTCTACACGAAAGAAATTTTAAAATTGCTGGAAAGATGGACTAAAGACATGAAAAAAAAAGGAAGAGTACTTTGATGAATAAACATTGTTTCTTAAATGCATATATTTGTTTTATTTCCACCTGTCAAAAATGCTCAGAGCTTTTCAGACAACCCTGTAGTTAGCCTTGTCTTCAGTGGAATTAAGATGCTGTACAGTGTAAAGATTCTAAAGAACTTGGACTTATGAAAAATGTGTCGTTATTAAACAGCATTTCAGAAGAAAATTTTTAAGTGGTTAAATACTACCTAATAATAATTTGTGCAGATATGATTTTGGTTAGATCTTAGCAGTACTTAATTTTTTTCCTCCCCCTCCCCACAGGTTACCACAGGTCTCCCACATGCAACAGTGAGCACAGTAGGTCTTCAGGGGCAGCTATTAGCCCACCAAGGAGTAAATACATACCTGGTACAAGGAAATAATATGGACGGGGATGGACATGCCCTGACCCATGGAGCTAGTGCTTCTCCACAAACGGTATTATTATTAATATAATGCAAATGCTAGTAATGTTAAAAAAATAATTAGTAGTAGAAAATTTGATAGTCTAAGTGAAAATCTGGAGATGATGTGAATTTGAAAATCTTCTGACAAAACTATTTATACATGTAGGATTTTACATTTTGCAATAGGACATGTTTGTACTAGGCTTGCTAATATTTTTTTTTAAAGATAAATTAAAATTGGATAAATACTGTTGTAGGCAGAAATAGTTATATATGGACATATTGTGGGGAAATGCTTGAGGTGTTATGTGCAGCAAGGACAACACTGAAGCATCAACACTAACTTCAGTTGAAATTAGCAAAAATCTGTCAAAATGACCAGGCCCATATTTCAGGCAAATTGAACAAACAAACATGAAGGTTCCCCATCCCTAATCCATCTTGTGAGCAATAAAGAAATAGAAAGTTGGAGGATAAAAATGTATTGAATGGAGTGGCTGAATAAAGAGAGAAACTAAGCAGATCCATTAAACATATGTTTAATACAGAATGCATTAATGAGATATCGGGTGGCCATAATTAAACAGGAGGTGTTTGGAGCGTGATAAGACAAAAAACTGTTGGGCCAAAATGGCTAAATTTGATGTATATACTATTCAGACCATGGGATTACGATTTTGCAAAAAAAATTTTTAGTTCCAAATGGCGCCACCAGGGAAACTGGTGCTGTATGGTGAGCTAATCAGACATAGGAAAGAAAACAGAAGCATACAATAGGTTTATTGTTAGTCAGTTACACATACAGTTCAATATGTTGCCTTGCACATTGTCCAAAATCTGCATTCTATTGATCATAGATTCTACTGCGGGCCACAGCAAATCTCGCAGCAAATTTGTCTCACAAGAAGCAGGATTCAGTCCTTTAATGTTTCCAAGCTATCAGCGTGTTCTTGGTAAACCATTGCTTTCAAGTAACCTCACAACCAAAAGTCATATAGCATGACAGGTGAACGTGTGGGCCACGTTGTTGGGAATGTTCAACTAATTATGTGGTCGTCGGTGAAATGCTGACGAAGCACTTGCTGCACTGTCAGTCTGATGTGAGGGGGCGCTCCATCCTCCATGAACAGTCATGTCAAGACATCCATACTGTTGAAGTTCTGGAATAACGAAATTTCGCTGCATCTATTAATAGAGCACTGCAGTGACAAAACATGTCACTGGTCCTGTTGGTTGCAATTCTTTGAAAAAGTACGGACCAATTATGAAGGAGGCGGTAAAGCCACACCACACTATGACCTTCAGTGGATGCAATGGCATGTGGGTTCTCAGTATCCCAAATCCGACAGTTGTGTGTATTGACAGTGCCACTGCGATAAAAATGCACCTCATCGTCCCGTAAAATGTTCCAAGTCTATCGCCCACTTCCATTCAAGCTAGGAACAGGTGAGAGAAATGCAGGTGCGTTTCCACATTCCAGGCATGCCAAATTTCCGCGGAAACGCGGATTTCCGCTTTTTTCCTTTTTTGCAGATTCGCGGACTTCCGCTTTTTTCCTTTTATTTTTATTATTTTCCCTTTTTTGTTTCGTGGTACACCGTGTTTCCGAACGTTTTTATGCCCCTCCTCGTTGAATTCCTGAACTTTCAACTCGTTGACTGGCGGGCGTGCGAGCGACCGAAAGAATTTTTCTCCCCTTTGGTCGACTTGCAAACAAATTTTGTCTTAAATTTTACCTCGCGCATAATTTCCTCTTTTTTACATTTTCCCCACTCTCATGCCTGACATTCCCTTGCACCAGTTGTTGGACTTGGCTAATCCTGTAAGGGTAAAACTTCAGCACTTTGCTTATGCATTTCCATACTGTTGACTTCTCAGCACTTTGCTTATGCATTTCCATACTGTTGACTTCGGAGGCTGCAACAGTTTCAACTTCGTCATTTGATACAGGTTTGCGTCCGTGTCCTGGTTGCACTTGTAAAGATCCGGTATTTTCAAAACTTAAGATTAAGTTTTGCAAATCGGTAATAGTCATGGGACCTTTCCGTGGGCCCCTTCGTTGTTCAGAATAACAGTAATGAGTGCAATGGACTCATTACTGTTATTTTGGGAATAAAACTTGACGAGCAACTCATGATCACATAAACACAGCATTGTGTATAGTAATGTCCACAGCACCATCAAGCAGGTTGAACTGACCGATGCCACTCATGTTGAGGCTTATATCAGCGTACCTGATGATGTCTGTTGTCTGTCACTTGGCGGCTGTCAGTGTACAATGCCAGTTTTCTCCAACTGGTGGCAACATCCCGAACTAAAAAACAAATTTCTGCACAATCGTAATCCCATGGTCTGAATAGTATATACACCAAATTTGGCCTTTATTGGCCCAACAGTTTTT
This sequence comes from Thereuonema tuberculata, assembly GCA_023159025.1. Classification (NCBI taxonomy): domain Eukaryota; kingdom Metazoa; phylum Arthropoda; class Chilopoda; order Scutigeromorpha; family Scutigeridae; genus Thereuonema; species Thereuonema tuberculata. The sequence continues at coordinate 5,449,585 of JAFIDM010009631.1, forward strand.
TGCTTATTGCACTCCAAACACCTCCTGTTTAATTATGGCCACCTGGTACATTAAGGTGAAAATTCAAGGTATTGGACTGTATTGCATCAGGTTTCAGATCTTATCTTTTACTAAGGAAGTAGGTTATTTATTTACTTATTCCAGACAAAGTTACTTAAATGACCTCACAAATTCTTTAATCTCCAAACATTTAATGCTTGTAAATTTCCTGTCCTGTAATTCTTGAAAACAAATTCGGATTTCAACTATGCAGTGAAAAATAAAGAAAAAGAGATTGTATTCTTTGTGATAGAAATGTAACAAAATATGCAGGTACTATATATCTATGGATAACAGCTTTGTTATCTTTGAATTGGGACTATTTTGCTTGTTAAAAGTTAATATATCCCTCTACAGGCCTGGACAGGCCTTTGGGCCGCTGGAGGTCAGGCTCCCAGCGTTTCGTGACCAAACAGTTAAGGTTTGGTTGAGGTTTGAGTTGAGGTTGGGTGGTGAGCCCGACGCCCGCCCACCTTTAACTCCTGGGAAAGAAACCCGGTACCCATTCCACAGAGGGCTGGGTAGACCCTAGGACCTATTTGGAGGTGAAAGGAGCATGGAAAAATCCCCACCCTCCGCCAAGGCCAGGAATCGAACCCGCCACCTCCAACCCGCAGCCAAGCGTTCTGACCACTCGGCTACCAGGCCCACTCTATTTTGCTCGTGGCATTACAAAAAATAGTGAAGTTCTTGCAATTCCTTTTTGAAACAACATAATAGTTTTTTTTTTAACTAAATAGAATAACAATATTACCAGAGACCTGTCTGCATCAAAATACTTAATTTCAACTTAAGGAGACACAAAATCACATGGCCGTTAAAAATATGAAATGCAGTAATCAAGGATATTTGGTTAAAATAAATATTACATTTCAATTACACAAGTGTTTCACCCAAAACTTTAAAAAAAAAATCTTGACATGCTTATATCTTAGTGAATGAGCTGAATTGGATGGTTGGCAGCCATGATGAAGTAATTGTGAGCTAGGCTATTTATATTGTCATCTGGAGATACCTGGACTCTAGGAATGACATATTCAGCAATTTCTAAAGATAAGCATTGCTTATGCTGGCATTGTTGCTTGCAGTGACTTCTTCCTCATAAAGAAGAGACATTGTTTCCCAAAACTGCTGTTGGTCTTCTGAAGCTGTGAGCTGAAGCACCTCTTGATGCTTATGACATTGGTGCTAGAAAGACTCTGTAACATAGGATTGATATTTTAAATTCAAATTTAGTCTATGAATTAAGACACATCTAAAGTTGTCTGTGTCTTGAACGGCCAGCTAATTAAGCCTAGCCACTGGCACTGTGTCAGAAAAAAAGATTTGTTAAAAGTTTCATTTTTTAGGCTTCTGATAGGAAGCCTTATAATCCCACTTTGTCCATCTGTCTGTGGACAAGTATCATTAAAATCTCATTAAATTATCATTAAGGGCAACAGTTGTGCCTTTTGCATTCGCAACAATCACATGTATAATACAGCTTTGCAACAATTGCGCCTTTAGCATTCGCAGCAATCACATTTATAATAATACGGAAATTAAAGCAATAATTCAACATAAATTACATATCAGAAGCCGTTGCGAAGCATTGTGATTGGTTTACTAATCGCTATTCCTACCTTGTTTTATTATGAAAAATATGAAATATGTTTTTTTTTTTTATTTATTTATTTGTTTATTTAGTGTACATAGATAAATTTCCTTATTTTTGTTTAGAGATTATGTATCCACCTTAAATACACTTTCATGAACATTTTCAGGAGGTAGGGGAGGGTGGTCACCTAACTGGTAATCAAAATAATTAATTACTGATAAATATTCAAATAATTATTATATAAATTAATACAAAGTAGGCTTAACGTGCATGAAATGAAGTAAAGAAAAATAGAAATAAATAAAACGCACTTACTTACAAAAAGTTGAGAGAATTATACATGGTAACAATCCGACAGTTTTGGAATGCTGTGCGTATTCCTTCATCAGGGACAGCACAAACATATAGAACATAAAGACAACATTTAGGACGACATGATGAGGGAAGGTATGTTGAAAGTGAGGGAAGTAAAAGGATTAAGAGAGTTTAGAGAGAGCACTATTAGTAATAGTGACGGGCGTTTTGCCCGCCGGTTATTGGGTTGTAAGCTTTAAGCTGAATTATATAGAAAGATTCAGCTAGGAGATGTGGGAAAGTCTATTATGGTGGGAAACGGGTTTAGCAGCTGAGAAGTTGGGGGTGTGTCCTGTCTCTTTAAAGTGAGTAACAGTGTATGAGCCTGTCGGATCTGTGTTTTTGAAGGCCTGTTTGTGTTCTTTGATGCGTGTGGATAGGGGCCAGGATGTTTGTCCCACATAGCCTGAGGAGCATTGGCCACATGGGATCCAGTATACTAAGTTGGAAGGGTTATTAGGTTCATTTGTTTGTGTTATGTTTATGTTTTGTGATTTGAAGGCAGGGGCATATTGAAATTGGTGTAGGAATTTTTTGATGAAGCTTTAGAGGGGAGGATAGTAAGAGAAGGGGATGTATTTGAAGGGAAGGAGGTTTGGGGGTAGTATTGTTGGGTTTTTTATTGAGTTTGTGTTAGGATGTTGAGGTGGCTATGAAACAACTGGGAGAAGTAGTTATGAAGATTTAGTATGGTGTGTATAGTTTTAAGTTCAGTGTGTAGGGCGGGTTTTGTGGAGCATGTTTTATGTGCTCTGCTTATAAGGAAATCTATTGTATTAATTTTGTAAGTATGGGGCATGTTTGAATTATAATGTATGTACCTGTTTAAGCAGGTGGGTTTTCTGTAAACATTGGTTTGTATGGATTTATTTGTACTATTGTAGGAGATGGATACATCGAGGTAGTTGATGTGCTTGTTTGAAGGAGTTTCCAGTTCGAATTGTATGTGGGGATCTATTGAGTTGAGATGGTTTTGTATTTGTGTGATGTGATTGTGTGTACCCCCAACTTCTCAGCTGCTAAACCCCTTTCCCACCATAATAGACTTTCCCACCGTCTCCTAGCTGAATCTTTCTATATAATTCAGCTTAAAGCTTACAACCCAATAATCGGTGGGCAAAATCCCGTGCTATAAACTCTCTTAATCCTCTTACTTCCCTCACTTTCAACATACCTTCCCTCATCATGTTGTCCTATATGTTCCTTTATGCCGTCCCTGATGAAGGAATGCGCACAGTATTCCGAAACTGTCGGATTATTACCATGTATAATTCTCTCAACTTTTTGTAAGTAAGTGCATTTTATTTATTTCCATTTTTCTTTAAACCAATTCATAAATAATTTATTGGAATTTTATTGCTTTTTTGCAATTTTCATTGAATGTTGTACACTATTGCACTGGTATTCTACATTAGTGTGTTGGGAACCACTAAAGTTCTAAAGCAAAAATTACGCTAACATCTCGAATCCAGGTTTATTTATTAAAATTTTTATTCTATCCTTAAATTGGTGGTGGAATGGATGAAGCAAATCTCTGCTCCCCTTTTCCCCAACATTTCTGACATACCTGCTTGTTTTGAATAATAGTTCACAGGAAGGGCTGTACCCAGTTGCTGTAGGGAATTTGCCCCAGAAACCAATTTGGACCAAAATTGGCAGAAACATGTGCCGATGAGAAAAAATTTCCGCACGAAAATTGCACCTGCTCTGGGGTCATAGCAGAAAACTGAAACAATGAAGGGTTTGGGAGAAAATTTTTTACACAAAAGTGGCACCACCTATAATAACCATTACATATGCATAAATGACTTTCATAAATGGACTTTTGAATTTATATTTTTCTATTCAGTTATTCCTAATTGCAACAGGATTTTTAAATGCTTAACAAATAAAATTGAAAATTTCGCCCTCTAACGGATCTTTGCCATACTTAAAAAAAATCAGATTTCGAAAGAGCATCCTCGAATTAGTCTAAAATGGTCCTTTTCAAAAAGTTTGCATTTTCCATGATACCAAAATAAAAAAAAAGCTTCAAAATTTTAATTGGTGAATACTGTTGAAAGCACGAGTGCCATCTGTTGTGGAATACAAGCAAAGACAGTAAACTCCAAAAAAAAAAAAAAAAAGACTCACTGCATCTGTTAATTGAGGAACATGTCCACTATGTTAAATAAGGAGCAGCAATGACAAGTTGGGGAGGGGGGGTGGGCATTCATTGCATGACTTCTGAATGATGCTGAAATGTCCTCAGGTAGTTTGTTTTCTTAAATCTATTGTTTTTCGACAATATTACTATTATTTTTCTTTATTGTCTATAAAACTTCGAGTCACTTGAGAACATATCTTCGCTCAACTCTACAAATACAAACCTTTTATAGCGCAACTACTAAAAATTCTCCTACATGTTCCTACAACCTTATTCATGCCTGGTACTCGCTGCACAGCAGCCTGTTGATCAGAATGTCTTTTTTCCAGCAGTAGCAGCTCAATTACTGAATTACTGAAAACATTGGGGACGGCCACTGTTTCTATCGAGCCAAATCAATATCTTTGTGTAGCTCAGAAGAAAGAAATCTTGATTTGCATCTCATTTCTGTTGCAACCATTTGTAACAAGATAACAAGATAACATGACAGTTGATGATGAAAGAGGCTGGAGGCTCTGGAAAAACAGACAATGTAGCCCTATAAAGTTATTTGTTTGAAAAACACTTTTCAATTTTGTTTTTAATCAGCTTTTCGAAGACTAGAAATTCAGTCCAAAATGTGATACTGACATTAAACTATCCACAGAATCTGAACAGTGAGCAACTCATCAATGAGCACAATGCAGAAATAGCTAAAAATTTTCATGGATCTAATAAGTTTTATCTGCAATGGAACTTAAGCTTACACGTTCAAAAGTGATAATTCTTTGAAATTGCATTTATAAAGACTTTTGTTCAACGACAAAATTGTTTAATTTGGTAAAGCCGGTGATGGCTTTGTTGTTGCTATGTATGTACCATTCTCAATGATGCATCAATTTTAAGAGAAATAATGGAAACTAAACAAGAATTTGTCAACCTTCTTCTATCTGGTAATGTATTTGTGCTTGATCGAGGATTCAGGATTGTCAAAAAATAATTAGAGGACAGTGAACATGCAGTAAAAAATGCCTGCCTTCAAGAAAAAGAAAAAAATCGCAGTTATCTGTTGAAGAGGCAAATGAGTCAAGGAAAATAACAAAATTGAGATGGGTTATTGAAGCGATTCAAAGAATTTAAAGGCTAAATTCTTAGATGCTACTCTTACTTACAAATATCGGTAGCGTATTTTGTATAGCCTCTTTGATCAGTAATCTATGCAGAAAATGAGTGATGTCAGATGCAGATTCAACCAAATTGTCAAAGTCTATGTTAAATAGAGATTCTACAGTTAACAACTTACATGAGTCCGTGAAAAATAACCTAAGTAAGAGGTCTGTCTTCAAGCAATTTAGCAACGAAGATGGCCTCCACTTCCCAAAAATGGAACTAGACCATCTCAAGAAACCTTTTACATGGAGCTATCAGCTATCATACTCTGCTTGTAATCTTGTTTAGCAGCTGAAACTAAATAGTTTGAATATTGAAGCCTCAAAGAGTAATTCAACTCTCATCAAATGTAAAATCAACTATTGCCATAGCATGAACAAAATCTACACTGTCTTCATTCAGTATTATCCAACAAAACTATGTTCTGATGCAATTATTGGTTAATTGCATTTCTGATTTCATTTACTGCATTTCTGGTCTTAAGTACCATCAGTTGCTACTGTTATGTCACATGCGTCATTTTTTAGTTATCCTATTGTAATACTCTTCTGTGGCTCGTGAACATACATGTGAGGAAAAGGTTATGATAAGGAGAAATTATCGCTATGGAATGCCTGATAGGACCAAACGAGGCAGCTGGGCCCAATTTTACCTCGTATACGAATTGAAAAATAGAGGAAAGAATCTGGAAAGATTATAGCAGTGTTTCACTATGAAGCCAGGAGGATTGTGGGGACTGTTTTGTAAACAGGGTCTGAGGGGTTAATGATGGCGCGCAGTCTTGCTGTTGTCTAGAAGTGACAGAAGAGGGGTAGCTGGCGAGACAGAGGGGCATCCACCACTCAACTCAGCGTACGTTCCCCTATGCTGGCCGAGACAAGGGACGATAAACAAATTACTGAGTTAGGATAGGTTATGGCAAGTTGAGTAATACAGATAATTAGTTTAGAAAAACAAAGAGATTTAATGAAGAATTATATATATATAGATTCAACAAGCATAGATTTCCCTGTTACTTGTTGAAGCTGCACCTTTTGCAATGCAGGCCGAAAGATTCGAAGAAAGCTCTTCAGATAATCCTTGGGGCTGCAAAACTAAAGCTGAGTCCTGCCATTCCAGCGGACCTCAACCTGTTCCTTTTAGAGATGAGCCAAGCGGCTTTCGCTTGGCACAGAGTCTATCTTCCTCCGGTAGGAGCAAGATTAGCTAGCCACCTGTCTTCTCTATTCACCCTATCTTCTTTCACTATCATTCCCCATGCACTGTTTCCCCCTATAGTGACGTCACCCAAGCCTAAGGTGCCAGGCTGTCTACAAAGCACATCTGCCAACAGGCTGAGAGATGAAAAGGGGGCAATAAAACTGAAGTAAGGAAAGTTGCGCAAAATGCCAGATGAAAAATGAGCTCGAGGGAGACTCACAAAGCATCTGGGAAAACATCTGTTTCAAGAAGAGAGAAAAGCATTTAGGCAGGGTTCGAGGAAATAAAGAAATAAGAAAATATTTCTAAAAATTTTTCATATATAAAACGAAGAAAATAAAGGGGATAGGAAAGGGAGAAAAATATAGCAATCTCGGGCATTATAGTATGCCTGATACTTATCAAAAGTTATATCGCCTTCAAGCTTTAAATAACAAACAGAAAACACAATTGAAAAAACTCTTATTAAAACAGTATCATTTTAATGCGTTGGATTACAAAATATGAAAATGTTGCTGTTCTTACCCTTCTTCAGTTGAGAATGATTTAAAATTTCATTGGATCACTAAGTAACGAGTCACATGTTGGTAGGAAAGTCCATTTTAACACCTGAGAGACATGCTATTTTTTTTTTTCGACTTACCTCAGTGGCCGGATATTTTCCAGAGCAGGCTATTTTTTTTGCAGTCAACTGTAAATGATCTTACATTTCATTAACTTTTTATGATATTTATTTTAAACTTTCAGTGTTTTAATATAAACCATTATGTCATATTATGAAATACTAATTTGCAATGCATGCATAAAATTACTATTTTTATAATCTATATCCTTGAATTATTTTTAAACTTTTAACCCTTTCACTGCCAGCGGGACGGTATATCGGCCCTCGTTGGTTGTGCGAAAACTGCCACGGGCCGATTGATCGGACCGACTTTTTTGCCTTTTTATACTCGTGATATGTGGTCTATTCAAGGGCTCCCATCTCATTTATCGGCATGTGCTTTATTTCTACTGCTTACTAAGATGGTTCTCCCATATATATATATATTGTTCGTCCATTACGAGAAGGCACTTGGCCACTCCTCTTCAAACGGAGAATACATTTCAGAATAGGGTTGAGGGTTGCAAAATAAAAATTTTGGGAAAAAAAATAAGATTAGAAAAAAATTTAAAATACTTACTATTAAAGAAAAAATTATTTATAAAATAAATAAATAATTTATAAAATAACATTTAGAATGTCAATAGGGAATAAAATAATCAAAATAATGAAAAAATAACTAGAAACAATTGGTTAAAAATGTTTCAAATCAATAAATTGAATAATAATTTTGGTCTAAGATTGGAAAACTATATAAAATATAAATTATTCAGTCAAATTAATTGGGAAAAATATAATTCTGAAACACTAAAAAGTATTAAAAATGTTAAAACTTTATTAATCGCTGACATATTATTTTAGTTTTGTTTTCATTTCCATTATATCAAAGCTTGCAGTTGTAATTCATGTAGTTATTATTATTATTATTGTCAATCTACTTCTATTTTTAATCTTGTAGTACAAGTGCGAATGCCAATGATCGCAATTTGTATACAGGGTGATTATAATTAAAGTTCAACTTTCAAGATGCTGTAAAAAAATGAACCACTGCTCAGAATGATCTGAAATTTGAACTGAATATACTCGAAGAAAGGGGAAATGGAATGGCAAATGGAAAAAAAAAATAGTTCCAAATATTAGCAATAGATGGCGCTTTAAGCGTCATAACATGCAAAATACAAGACATGTCATGCGCACGACACATTGCATTTGTTATAAACAGCAGCCTGGCCGTCACCTGATCTTAATCCTTGTGACTTCTGGCTGTGGGGTTATCTGAAAAATGTTGTGTTTAGTGGACCGATTGCAAACTTCCTGAAAAGAGCCTTGGCAGTCTTCGCACATCCCGCCCACAATGGGCTGGTAGTAAAAGGGTTAAAGACAGCATGTTATCTCGTAACCCGTCCGTAACAGATGGCGCGCAAACACGAGTAAACTTGTGATCCGTCCGCAATGTGTTAATAGAGGATGTTGTTGCTATGAGGAATAGCGATATTCTGTTTCCATTTCTGTAGTCACCCCTCTGATAAATGGTTGCTGCCCCATGCTGTCTTCATGGTTGAATAATGCAGACTTGTCTAAACTCTTAAATTTATAATAATTTTCATGTTGTTTCACTCGACATTCTAATCCCTGAGTGGTACATCCAATACAGAACTTATCACAAACACTGCAAGGTATTTTATATATAATACTACTTTGCTCCATTATATTATTCATAGAAGAATTAAAATTAATGGTGATCTTACATTTGTTGTATCTGTATATTAAACTTACATAGCAAATCTCGATTGGGTCCATTTATTACATCAACACATGGGATAATAGCAAAAATTTTCTTGCGTGGATCCTGATTACAACAGGTTTTTTAATCTCCAAATTTCTTCTTATAAAATTATTTTCCTTATTGATCATCTTCATAGGGTAAACATTACCAAGGAATAAATTCTTGAGATACATAATTTCTTTATATAAAAATTTCTAGTTGAACAAATCATGGAAGCTCTTCTAAAAAAATAATGTAAAACATTTCTTCTCATATATTAGGGATTATTATAAAGATAATTCAATACAATATTGCTGTGTGTGTTTTTTCTGAATATCACCGTTTCTATTGAATTGTCCCGTATTTTGACATTGCAATCCAAAAAGCCCAATTCTCTATTATTATTTTCAATTTCTTTGGTAAATTTTATGCAATCAACACAATTGCTAATTATTTTCTCCATATTTTCAATTTCATCACCTTTTATGATAAACAAAAAATGTCGTCTGTACATCTCCTATACATTAATAATTTTTTTTCGCTTTATACATAAATTTACACTCTCTGAGTATTTCATAACCCCATCTGCAATCTGATAGAAACAAGTGGATGTCCCCAGAGATTTCAGTAATTCCATACTGAGCCACTACTGCTGGAAAAAAAGATGTTTTGATAAAGAGGCTGCTATGCAGTATCAGGCATGAATATGGTTGTTGGAATATGTGGAAGATTTTTTAATAGTTGCTCTATAAAAGGTTTGTATTTGTTGAGTTGTGTGAAAATATGTTCATCAAGTGATTCGAAGTCTCCTAGATAATAAAGAAAACATCAGTAACATTGGCAAAAAATAAAGAGATTTAATTAATCAAACTACCTTGAAGACACTTCATTATCCTTTTGAAGCCATTCAATGAATGCCTCCCTAACTTGTCATTGCTGCTCCTTTTAAACACAGTGGATATGTTCCTCAATTTAACGGATGCAGTAGGATTCTTTTCTTTAGAGTTTACCATCTTTGCTCGTATTCCCAGATACTTACTAATCTTCTATTGTTTTCCACACCAGATGGCACTGTGCTTGCTATGGTATTCACCAATTATACTTTTGAAGTTTTTTTTTTTTTTTTTTTTTTCCCGGTATCATTGGAAAAATGCAAGCTTTTTGAAAAGGACCATTTTAGACTAATTCGAGGTTGCTCTTTCCAAATCTGATTTTTTTAAGTGTGGCCAAGATCTGCTAGAGGTCACAATTTTCAATTTTAGTTTTTAAGTGTTTAAAAATCCTGCTGAAAGTAAAAATAATTGAATAAAAAAATATACATTCAATAATTCATTTATTGAAGATATTTATGCATATCTATTGGTTATTATAGGTGGTGCCACTTTCTGTAAAAAAAAATTCTCCCAAACCCTTCATCTTTCCGTTTTTTTTTGCTATAATTCCAGAGCTCGTGCAATTTTCATGCCAAAATTTTGCCGAAAATTTTTTCTCATCAGAATACATGTTTGTGCCAATTTTGGTCCAGATTAGTTTCTGGGACAAATTCCCTACAGCAACCTACACAGATAGGCCCTATCTAAATGTATTAAGCTGATCAGGTTGGTTGTAAAGATTTAAAAGATTTTTTTTTTCTGTTTTGATGATCGTATTTGAAAATTTGAATTTTTATTTTCAAGTTTACTGACAATTCATAGAGTATTAAATAAACCAAAGAAACATGTCTGTTGGTTAGAAAAATTGTTAATGGAGAACGTGCTCTTCTACAGATCAAAAATTTGGTAGAATGTTGGCTATTACATAAAACTAAAGTAAATTATTAAAAGTCCATTGCTTTTCTTATTGAAATATTGTCATTTGGAGGAAACAATTTGCGAAAAATCTTTATTTCCTGGGTGGAATAAAACAAGCTAAACAAAGTGATGCATACCGTGCACATTTCTATTGATAGTAAGTGTACTTGCAGTTTGTCTAAAGCAAGTTTGTTGTATATCTTATACTAATATATGAAGCTGAAGTGTTAGCATGTTTGAACGCACTAATTTCAGGAACTCCCAATCCGATTTGAAAAATTCGTTTTGCGTTAGATACCCCTTTTATTGAGGAAGGTTATAGGCTATATAACATCACGCTACGACCAATAGGAGTGGAGCAGTAAACATAAACGTCAACCAATGGGTACTGCGGCGGCGACGGGCCGGCTTGACCGCATGACGAGAACCGATCATTACCGAGAAGGGCCAAATTTAACATGGGTGAAACCACAGGGTATAACAAATAATGACAGAAATAAGCTTGTAAGATTCTCCATACCTAACGTAATTTTATAATTTTACAACGATCCTATATTCCCGGTGCAAGCTCCTCGCTTATCGATCAAATCACTTAACGACGTAGTCGTCTTACGGAACTCGGTTGTAAAGTGAGGAGTACCTGTATATAATTTTTTTTTTTTGTCTACAGCCACTTGCTTTCTGTAGAAACTTCATTTTTCGCCTACTTTCCTAGGAAAGTGATACTCATCAGATCAAGCAGTGTGTATGTGTGTCTCCTGACCTCCACAATAACTTTTGAATTGCTGGGTGGATCTTCTTGTAACTTGGTATGCATTTTTGAGGATTAGGGACAATCAAACTTTTATATTTGAAATAGTTCCCAAATGTCTTCTTGTCGATAAGTTAGTGTTAGAAGGCAACAAAAATTCTCATAAAAAAGCGCACTAATCTAACAATGGACTTCTATCCTATTTCTATTAATATTTCATTCTCTTAAGAAATGGGAATTAATACTTTTAGCTAATGCATTGCATGTGGTTTGATAGATTAAAATTAATCTGATTTAGACAACTTAAGTAAGGAATGCAGATATTAATTTTTCCAGAAATTGGAAAATTTGCATATATTCAGCAGCTATTATAATTTGAATGTAAATGTAGGCTTATTGTTTTTGTAGTTTCCACTACTGAAAATAAAAAGAATGAAAGAAATTTCAAGAAATAACATTTTAAAGAAAGTAGGTTTTCAAGTTCTTTCGAGCTTTTTGTTGCTCTTTCAATTTTCTTTTCATCTGAACTTAAATTTTTCATACTTTTCTCCCATGTAATAATGGATGTTTTGATATTACTTAGTATTCTTGAAGGTTTTTGTACTTGACTAGGTTTGAAAATATTGTTTAACATTCCTATTTCTTTTAAGAAGTTGCTTATCTTCAAATCAAGATCAGTTTGACATACACACACAAATACAGTTTACAGCCTAGAAATTGGAATGAACTAACTTGTTTAATGATTTTGTTTCCTATTACAATTTTACTTCTTATTGGAGTAGTACCATTGAATGCCGTGACTTCAGTTTTTTTCAGAAGATGGTTTCATTCTGTAATGATTGACTATATTACAGTAAAACCTCATTAAGTCGTCACTCAAGGGACCAAACATTTTTGACGACATAAGCGGAGTGACGACTAAGGCGGAGTGGGGATTTTTGAAAAAAAAAACTACTGAAATACAGTATTTTCATGAATTGCTGTAGGATTCGGTGAGAAAAACAAGATTTTCAGAAATCAATACATGCAAACGAATGAGTGGAAAATAATAATAATAATAAAAAAAAACAACTTTTTATAGTTATTACATTTTAATTGTTTTAACACTTTCAGGTCGTACCCTTCATCCCTGTGTCTTCCATTTTTGGCATGTTTTCAAACTGTGTGTATTATCAATGCATGTATAATTGGAAATGTACTTAGGATCTGTGATAAAGAACAAATGTTTGTCTTCAAAATAGTATATTACATTTTATTGTAACTATTATGGTAAAAAAGATATTTAGATACAAAAAGAATAAAAATTGAGACAAAAAAAAAGTTTTACACGATATATTTAATACATAAAAATTCTAAAGTATTACAAATCCGAGAAAAATAATATTAAACAATATAAAATTATATTTTATATTGTTATAATTATATTATAAACAATATAAAAACGTAGTCATTTGAAAATGCTTTCAAAACACTATACACAGACTTCCAAAACAAGTGCCGACATCGGTACACTTGTGTGACTTCCGGTGAAAAATTATCGTCAGATAACTTCACCTATTGGTGTATTTTTGAACTACAATAAAATACAAACAATCCCGAGTGGTCGCCGCTCGAAGAAACGCTGGCCAAAGTGAAGCAAAACAATGAAAAATACGCGCTCTGCAATTTGCCGAGCAGCGTAAATTTGGGGAATCTATAGCCGCCCGTAGAAACTACGGGCAGCGACCTGAATGTGTTAAAAGAAAGGCAATGTCTGTCTTTGAAACGTTCCAGCCAACCATTGCTGCCGCCGAAGTCTTCAATGTTCAACTCCTTAGCAATTAGCCATGTTCAACTCCTTAGCCATCGAACTAAAACCTCCTTGATCTTGTCAAACTTCGATTTCCTCATTCTCTTCCGTTTCTCTTTGCAGTCAGCTTCTTCAATTACTTGTTTCGATGAAAGAATATCATTTAAATGTAGTCCTGGGAATATGGTGTTCTTTGGCAAAAGCTGTTTTCGAAACATTTGATTTTTCAAAAAGTGCAATTAAGTCTTTTTTTTTTTTCTTTAAAAGATAACGAGGTAAGTTTTCGTTTCCCTTGTATGTTAAAAACGTAATCAAACCACAAAATTGCAAGAGAAAAAAATAGCCCTTAGAGCTGGGCTTACTTGCTATAAAATGAAGTCACACTCAGGAGTGATCAAGAAAAATGTCTACACTCGACACAGTCGCATCGAGAAGTGTGCTTTGAATGATTAGCAGCGAGATTCTAAGAACCCGAAGGGGTAGGAAAGGAATGAAGTGACAGGCGTGGTCGAAAATTCCCCGTAAAGGCTTGGCTTTCTTAAAGTGAAGGGGCGGGGCTGAAAAGACAACATGATTGCATGCAAAATGGAGAAGAAAGATGCTTTTGGCCATTTCTGAGGGTGACGAGTTATCCGGAGTAGAATTAAATTTGGTGACGGGTAAAGGAGGGTTATTTTACATTATTGTGTATGAAACCTTGTCGGGACCAAAGGAAAATGACGACTTAATGAGGTTTTACTGTATATTTAAGCTAAATTTCATTTTTTGCAGTTCCTTTTCAGTACTGGCCATTATAACTTGATTATCATCTAACAGAATGGTTTCTACATAGTTCCTCATTCTATGTTGAATCTCATTGAATTTGAATGCATCAATGGTTTTCTTTTCATTCTGTAATGATTTCATCCATGTCTGTTGTTAAGTGCCGTTTTGAATTTGCTCATTAGGTGATATGTTTTTAATTTAATTTTTTGACACTAGAGGGTGTATATGTCAACATGGTGAAGTAAAAGAAAGTCAAAGTTATGAATAACAAATTGTGTGTGTGTGTGTGTATTACAGTTTATTTTTAGTTAAGCAATTTATTCATTTTCAGTGTCAGTGAACAAACTAATACATATAACATATGTTTGGTCCATCGAGGCGGATTCAAGAAATTTATCATAATTTATCATCAAATTGAATATTTCATTATGCATTCATAAGCCTAACCGTTTGTTGTTGTTAAGAAGAATTTACAAGAAGACCTAATATTATTAGTAAAGATGAGTGAAACAGAACATCGTAATCTGTTTTGATATCAAAGGGCAATCAAAGGAAGGATTTCTAGAATTATCAGAAACATATTATCATAAAGCTTTGGAGAGTTCAGAGAATACAACGCTAGAAATTAGCACAAGGTTAGGTTTATTAAATAGTTCTTGGACTGAATATAATGATGTAAGTAGAAAAATCATGAGAAAGAGTAATGATGCTCAGATTGCCGAACAAGAAATTGAAGAAGTGGAAAACAAATACAGTGTTACAAAAAGCGGTCTACAGAAAATTTTAGACGATTAACATAGTAATTTTCATAATGCAAGTATAAATCTGAATACTTCTTAAATGAACCCAGATATTAAATTACCAAGGATGGATTTGCCATCATTTTCTGGTGACAGCCTTGAATGGACGGCATTCAAGGACTTATTTACGTCAATTGTGCATAACACATCAGAAGATTAGTGATTCACTGAAACTTCATTATTTAAATGGTGAAGCATCAACTTTATTGCAATTTTTGGAGACAACGGATGCTAACTATAAGGAAGGATGGCATCTTTTGACAGAAAAATATCAGAATGATAGACAAATAATTACCTGTCATATTAATAAGTTATTTACCCAACCACCATTAAGTAATGAATCACCTGTTGGTCTCCGAAAATTGTTAAGATACAGCTGTAAAGCATGTTTGAGCATTTCAAGTGTTAAATGTACCAGTTAACAATTGAAATCATATTTTGGTATATTTGGTGAGTGAGCGAATGGATCGCGAATCTCGAAAACAGTGGGAGTTATCTATTTCTGGGAAGATTTATCCAACATTTGAACAATTATGTATATTTTTGGATCAGTTTTGTAGAGCATTGGAAAATACATTATCAGTAAAGACAGTTGTAAAGGGAAACTATTCTCAAAATCAATTAGTGTCAGTCAAAGCTCATGGTGTTACAGCAATACGCAATGCCCACTTTGCAATAATTATCATTATATTTTCAAATGTGAAAAGTTTTTAAAGAGTGATGAAACACAATGTGCTATAATCGTGAAAAACAAAAATCTTTATTTTTACTGCCTTCAGAGTGGTCATCTATCAAAGTTTTGTAAATCAAAATATAATCAAAATATAAACTATGTAAAAAAATCTCACAATACACTCTTACATTTTCAGCATCAACAAACTACCATAGAGAACAGTGCAACAGCACCTTTAACAAGTGAATCTCAAGATAGTGTCACAGAGTCTTTGATTCAGCATTTGGGATTAAAAAGTTTCCAATTGTCAACTAGAATTTTAGGCGTAGGTCAATCAGTATATTCTTGAGGAGCAGTGTTTCATCGTACTGGATCTTTTTCTACTATGGTAAAGGATTTAATTTTACCTAAAATGACAGGTCTTCTTTCAAATTGTGAAATACATTTGTCAAATTGGGATCAAGTGAAAAATATGCAACTTGCTGACCTTAATTTCAACAAACCTGGGAGTATAGATATTCTTATTGGAGCAGATTACTACTATGAAATAATAAAACCAGAGGTAAAATGGTTAGAAAATGGAATTACATTTGTACAAGATACTCAGTTTGGCTGGGAAATTGATGGATCCATACGTGGAGTGAAACAACAGTCAATAGGTGTTCATTTATTAACATCAGATATCAATACAGAATTAGCAAAATTTTGGGAGTTGGAAGAAGTTAAGAGATTAGTTTTCTAACAGAAGAAGAACAGTTGTGTGAAAATCATTTTTTGGAAACACATAGTCGAGAAGCGAGTGGAAGATACCTAGTACGACTACATTTTAAACAAGAAACCTTATTACTTGGCAAGTCAAAGGATATGACATTTCAACGATTAAAACTTATTGAACGTCGTTTAGATAAGTTACCAGATTGCAGAATCCAATATAATAATTTTATGAAACAATATATTAATCTTGGGCATATGAGTAAAATAAAGGATATTGAGGATGATGTAAAGGCTAATTATTTACCTCATCATTTTGTTATCAAGGAAGTTAGCACAACAAATTCGAGAGACGCAGCAATTTGTTTTTCTTGCCTTTTGTTGTTTGTGGGGTCACTGCCTGGTCAGCGGTGGCTTTCACTAACAAGATCTTGCCGTTCTGATTCTGTTAAGGGAAGTCAGGATTGGGCTGATGAGTCCGTAGAAGGACGAAACGGCCGTTCCCAATTCCTTCACGTAATCGAATCAGAAAGGCAATTTCTTTTTCATTTTCTATGCATGTGCTGAAGTTCCTTTTCTTGTTTACTTTATTCACCGATTCTTACAGCACGTTAAATTCCTTTTCTTTTTTGGGTCAGTAGTTGTTGAACAAAAGATTTCCAAACTTGTGAAAACAAACAGTTGACTTGTGTCTGCAATATTCCTGATAGGCAGAAATAAATACCCCATTCCTATAGTGTTTGGGCCTCTGAACATGGTGTGAAGTCCATTTGCCGATTCGACCTTCTGTTCGGAAGTTGTTGGGGGGGGGGGGGGGGAGACAGACAAATGTTCAGATGCAATAGCTCCCAAATTGGTCACTAAAAATCACTTGCCATTAAGGAGGGAAAAAAAAAAATGGATATGATTCTTTGAATCAGATTAACGTCATTCAGATGTATGTAAAGCATTGAAGTTGGCACCTCTGAAGATGGTGATAAAACTGAATAGAAAGGAGAGTTGAAGGTAATTAAGCAGATCTAATAAGAGGAAGGGAGATGTACAAGATGGAAGCCAGATGAGGAGACATTTGAAAGACATCTGTTTCAAGGAGACAAGGCATCTAGATGATATTTTGGGAAACGAAAGAAATGAAAAATATTTCCTACGATTTTTCGTATAAGGAAAATGATGAAAATAAAGGATAGGAAGGAGAGAAATTATGTAAAAACCATCAGGCCGTTACACACCTAATTGTCAAACATTGCACCATCCAATTGGTTCTTTTGAGATATAAGAATACAAACATTTCCCTCTTGGGTAGTACTACCAAGGTACGGTCACTGCCTTATAGCCTGAAGGAAAAGTTGGAGTTTTGTTTGTGGATTTTCCCCATCGTCCTTAGTACTCACAAATCTAAACTGACTGCCTCAACATAACAGATTCCTGTTCTTGTGGATTTTGTAATAAGCCTAATACAACCCTGCCTTATTGTAAAATATAAGAAACCATAAGCACAGAATTAGCCTAATGTACTATTAGATTAAGCCTGAAGATATCCTTTTAACTTGAAAAAAAAAATGTTTTTTTTTTTTAATTAGCTTGAGTGATTGAGACATGCTAATAGTCATTGTAGTAATCTGGATTTTTAGTTGCCACACAAAATATCATGGGAGTTCTGGAGATGTGGTATGGAAATAAGAAAATTTCATCCACTTCAAAATTGCTTTCTAGAATTAAAATTGTGAATTGTCATATAGTATTAATTTTTATGTGTACCCATACATAAACACATATATTACTGTTTATTAAAAATAGCAACACCAAAAAATACTTGAGACCATAATGAGAAATTGAAGGTATAGATATGCCATGATACTGAAAATGACACTTAGATTTTGCAAATCAAATATACACTGCCCTGCCAAAAGAATTCAGACACCCCTTGTCTGACAGGCCACACGTGTTGGAAGCAGTCAATAATATGATGTGCCACCCTTTGCAGCAATAACCACTGCAACATGTCATGGTAGGCTGTCTACAAGTTGCTGACACTGTTTTGGTGGGATATTTTGCCATTCAGATTTCAAACACTTCAGCAATTGATGATGGTTGGTGACAGGTGGATTGCACAGGCATTTGCAGCTCTCCAGAGTATCCCATATTACTTCAATCAGGTTCAAATCAGGACTCTGGGCCAGCCAAGGCAACAGGTTGATGCCAGCCTCTGTGAACCATCTTGTTGTATGCGTAGCGTCGGATGGCATTTTGTCCTGCTGGAAGAAACAAACGATTGCATTTCCATAGAACTCATCATCACTCCAGGAAGATGGTTAGCCAGCACCTCCTGATACCTAAAGGTATTGAGTCTTGTGTCCACACCATAGATGGGCCCCCACCTTCAGAACAGAATATTGCCCATATCATGACTCCACCTCCAGGTGGACTCCACAATCCTTCACTGTGAGCCCAAGACCATCATATATCTTGTGAGGGTGCCTCCAGATCCCCTCACATCCATCTGATTGGTGGAAATTAAAGCTACTCTCTTAATGCCACATCATTTTCATCCACTAATCATCGGTCCAGTGCTGATGCTCTTTACACAAGTGCAGATGCTGCCGAGCATTCACCTCTGAGATGAAAGGCTTCTTCCCATTCCTCCCAGAGAACCGTATTGCATGAAGAACATGCTGCACTGTTTGTGTTGATGGGCCATACTGAGAGGTGGAAGGAGAACCCGCCAGATCCACTGATAAAGCAGCTGTGATGGCTTGAAGAGTGGTTCAATGAGTCTTTATGATCTCTTGGCAGCAATGGCACATTTGTTGTAGTGTGAAAGCTGTGGGATCTTCCTGATGATGACGCGACCATTGTAGCACCTTGATTCTCGTATTTCTGTACAATATCATGTACTGTAGATCGTGGATGCCCGATCAGAACATTGATTTCATGGATGGATTTCCCACTTATATGGCACCCAATGATCATGCCTCATTCAAAATCATTTAACTTGTGTATCTTGAGCATGTGTTTTGCAAAACTGTTGTCTTGGATATATGTTACCTTCCTTTTATAGCAGATCCCATGCAGTGCTTTATGGGAGGCCAGGACATTATATTTAGGGGATATCCAAATTAGTAGAGCAGTGTATATGACATTTTAATGATCTCAGATAAGTCTCTGTTTTTTACCTAAGAATATGACAGATAAAACAGCATATCTGACTTGTCTACCAAACTTTATCGAGAGCTTGAAATTTCTAGTACAACTTTAGTAAAAGCAAGTAAAAATTTCTATTAAAATCAATTAATATGTATTGTAGGCAAAATAAATATCATGCTGACGTTGCAAAATTACATTGAATAAATGTCCAAACTTTTATTTGAAATATGTATCTTTATAAAAAAAAAAAAAAAAAAAATTTAATGATTTATATAATTTTTTACAATAAAACTTATGATTTTTTTCATTGAATGATCATAATACAACTAACAGATCAATTATCATTTGATTAATTGATAATTAATTATCATTAATAATTAATTGATTATTAATTGTATATCGATTAACAAAGATCACCATGATATTTATTTATCAGTTTCTGGTTCCGAGGTATGAAACCACTTCTGCTTCATGTTTTGTTCAGTGAGATGTGAATGTATCAATGAAAATAACAGCAAGTGCAGGAATTGGCATGATTTTATTAAGACTTAAGTAAGTATTAAAACTTTGTAATACTGTACGTTTTTTATTAATTATTTTTAGATACTAGAAGTGGGATACTTTCAAGCTTAGTAGAAATTAACATTCACAAAGACAGCCTGCGACTTACACACTGTTCAATAACTAAAACAGATTTATTATAGACAAAGAGGAGGTGAGACTTGTCTGTTAGTATATACGGGTCGTTATCTGGAAATGGTGGAATTTATTTAACTTGCTGTAAAATAAGTGTTAAATATTTTTTTTAAAGAATTTTTTTTTACCTTAATTTAAATTAGGACTGAAATAAGATTTTTAAACTACTGAGAATTTTTTATTATTAAAAAATTATTGTGAAAAAAAATAGTTTGCTGCCTAATACAGCAGTAATTGCTTTGTAACTTGGCTGAATTGACTACTTTTCATATTTTGAAATAGTCTTAAAATTTGGGCTTGAATTTTCGTAAAAAATATTGGTAACTGTATTGGGTTCATATTTTATTCTTGTTACACTTGTTATCAATAAATACCAGTAGTGTATTTTTAATAAATTAAAGAAAGTGAGTAACTTGTTTTGTATGTCACCTCCGTCACACATAACGATTTTAATCACTGAAGAGCCTTAATCATCGAAAAAGTTACTAAATTCGCCCTAGATGGCAGCACGTTCGCTATGCTACGCGATCGCCTTGGGCGAGGATAGAGTGGTAAAAAAAGTCGTGTCTACAATAGTCGTAAGTTTCTACACTTAATATTTGTTTTTAATGATATGTCAACTCCGTCATGCATTTATACATTGTAATTTTTAACTGGCGAAGTACAAATTTTAAATAGTTTGTTGGCAAATGTTATTGAAATGTTGTAAACTGAATACAGTCGTAATCGGAGTTTAAGCCTAACACCAGAATATAAATTAGCATGTATTCGTCAACTCCATCACAGTCAGCTCCGTCACAAGTCCATGTGATGGAGTTGTCAATAATGTCACGGAGCTGATGAAGCTAACAACTTATATTTTTTACCGATCATAATAATACGATGAACGATGAAAATTCATCAAATTATCTGCCTTGAGCCACGGAAGATAACGTACCGTGACGTCAGCTGCTTCATGCACTAAACTAGAAACTGGTGAAGTGTGTGACTGCTTTCAAACGAAGTCGTTTATGTTTTCATCAACATCAGATACCGTCGTAAAATAAGAGCTGTTACAAGATGTTACAATATGCTGCCATTAATGTTGTCATTTAAATAAAGTGTCATTTACAAATAAACTGTGTGCCAACTCTGTACCGGCTGGTCAACTCCGTCACACACACAAAATTACAACTTTTAAAATATGTTAAAATAAATTTTTTTAACCTCTGCTGAGCAGATGACTGCAACAAGTTATTCAATTACTACATATTCGAAGCATAATAATATAAAAAAATTGAATTTGGTTTATATTATATTTTTCTTTTCATTATCAACTGTAATGGGATATTGACCCATACACAGTCTCAGCACTGTGATTTACGGCTTGTAAGAGGGGTGTTCAAAAAAGACTGAACTTTCTAAATAGCGTGCAAAACCAGATCATAGAGGACTCTGTGGCTACTGACAGTACCTAGTTTTGACAACTATCTGCCGCTTGTATCATTCAGTTGTGAGCATTAGTTGTCGAGCTACATCTGTTCAAGTGAGCATGTGCACAATGTGTTTGTCAGATTTAACAATGAAAGATCATGAAGAACAACAAGGTTTCTACATCATGGCATAAACCATGTTATGATGTTCTTAACAAAGTTTTCATTACCATTTGTTTTGGCAAGCAATTCTTCACTGATTTGAACACAGTTCTCTTTCTGATCATCAGTCAACAATCATGTTTGCACTGACGCGATGCATCTGAAGTTTTTTTATTCAAAATGTGATGGCATGATCCTACCCTGATACCCACTTCTTGAGCAACTTCTCTAACAGTTAAGTGACGATTTCCACGAATCACAGCAAGTAATGTCTCGACATGGTCATCGCCTGTTAATGTGGATGGTCGTCCAGCTTGGGATCTTCACCAAACAGCATTCTTCCATCTTTAAAACGCTTAAACCACTCATAGCATTGCGTTCAACTCATACAATCCTCCCCGTATGCTTGGTTAAGCAATTTAAATGTGTCGGTTAAAGTTTTACCTAGTTTCCAGCAAAATTTCACACAGGTGTGCTGTTCTTTCATTGTTAAATCCGACAAACTCCTTGTGCACGTGCTCACTTGAACAGATGTAGCTCGACAACTAATGCTCAAATCGGAACGATACAAGCGGCAGATAGTTATCAAAACCAGCCGCTAGGTGCTGCCAGTAGCCACAGTGCTCTCTGTGTTCCAGTTTGCACGCTATTAAGAAAGTTCAGTCTTTTTTTGAACACCCCTTGTGTACTGTATGGTTTGCAAGTTGCATGGAACAACAGATCCTAGATGACTGCCTGAGGACATGGTGGCTCAGTGGGGGGGGGGGGGACGATCTTACTGGCAAGGGATAGAGCAACCAATAATCATAAAATGCTTATTTAATTAATGAATGATTTTATGAGAATACAGGCTAAGTTAAGAGAGAAATTTCATTGACACTAAGGAACTTCTACAAAATCTGCACCATATGACGACAAGTATTGTCCTTTTGAAAGGTGGCATTTAAAACTATCTGCAAGAATGCATTTATAACTTCCAAAATGCCATCAGTGTATCGTTGGTTGCTTGAAATTTCTGCAATAAATAGTAGGTGAAAGTGTGAATGATTTTTGATACTCCAGTTTTGAGTTTTTGCCACTCCAAGATGTATAACGCCTACAGATGTGTGATGGTGATATGCATCTCACACATATTGTCATGATGCCTCACTATGCAGTTACCTGTTTGATCCACTGTCAATGTTCATGATGCCTTTGCAACCAGAGCTCCAGTAATAAGGGAAGTCATAGCAAAGGACAGTGTCCTGCAATTGTATTCACCAATAAGCAGTGTCAGAGCTTATAGTCAGCTGCTGATAAGTTACTGTTTGCCATTGTTGCATTAACATTTCTTTGTGAACAAGTGTAGAATGTAGCAATTCTCATCTTCATTAGTGTCATAAATCAAATCCTCTTCTCACTGATGCCATTCTATGCTGTACAGTGAAGTCTCACTTATACGAAACTCACTTAAACGAAACATTCAATTATACGTAGAATTTTTCATTCCCCAGCAAAACCCCATAAGTCCTATATGTAATTCACTTACACGAAATATTCACTTATACTAATAATTTTTGGTTTCCCCTCATATTTGTATAAGTGAGACTTCACTGTATTTATATTGTGGTCTATTTGAACATTGATTCTTGTATTGACATACTGCCTTCCTGTAGACACATTACTTAAAATTGGTTCAAACTTGGAAATTTGCACTAATGGATTTCATCTATGTGATATTTGTGATTTTTCACTACAATTGTTACGTTGTTCAAGAACTCACGATTCTTTTGAAATGTTCTATGCAGGCTAATTTGGCACTGGTGCAGGGATAGTTTGGTGGGTATTGCTCAAAAGCAAAATGCATATTTATGCTACTATTGTAATTGTTTCCTCCTCCTGTTATTCCCATCAATCACACAAAGTTCAGTCATTTTGGTCCAGTTTTTCCTGGTGTTGCACTTTAGTAATACCGGAATTCACAATAGATACAAAAGCTTCTGTTTTATTTCTAAAGATTAAGCTACTTTTTTTTTCAAGATTAATGATAATACTGAGCATTGCTGTCAAACTAAGTTGGGTTTTTTTTTATTTTTTCTTTTCTTTTCTTTTTTTTCTTTTCCTTTAAGGAAGGAAGTGTTTCATATCTAGTGCAAGGTGCCTCAGTTGATGGGGATAGTCATCATCTTACCCATGCCACAAGAGTTTCTCCAGTAACGGTAACTATTTTATTTATCTCTTTCTGAAATTATAATTGAAAACATGATATGGATCTGCTGTAAAGGGAGGTACCTCATTATGATTTCCTTAAACTTCTGAGAGTTTACTTTAAGTGGGAGCCTTCTGTGAGTAGTTTTTAGGCTTAAATGGTGAATTACATCCTGTATTCCTTTTGTAATAGTTCTAGTTTTTGTTTAATTCACTGTAAAAAATGATTGCAACTTTCTGTTTTTTAAGTTACTTTGTTTCTTTGAACTCAGAATGAACTGTTGGCAGTTTGTGAAAAATTTTCAGTAGCCTTTGTTCAAAATTGTGAATTATTTGGTTTAAGAAATTATTTGAATAATTCTTAAATGGCTTTTAACAAAGGCATTCACTTAAATAGCTGTAAATGCATCACTGAGATATTATAAAATTGATATGAATGGATCATTTAAGTGGTGTCGCCACAACCTGCATCACAGTTCAAATAGCCCGTTGCTATGGTTTTAGCATTGCGAATAGTTAAGACTCAAGCCTGTGTTTATTGTGGTTTTTCTTTAAGAAAAAGACCCCAAAAAATAATAATAAATTATCAGAACGCATTTTTAAGACTTCAAGAAAGCCCACCTTAGGTATTTTTCTCCATATTTTTGAGAATTTTAGAAGAAACATTAAAATGAAAAAAGTACTTTTGCATATTTTTGAGGTTCAGACTGCCATAGATCCATTGCACACGATGTCGAGAGCTTGTGATTGGTGCATTCAAAAGCCACTCTCCAATAGCAAGGTATTGATCTGATGTACTGAAACTCATTTCAGAAGTAGGATTGTAGAAGAATAAATAATTTTATTATTGTTGGTGAATATAAAATTATTTATTCTTCTATAATCCTACTTCTGAAATGAGTTTCTGTACATCAGGAACACTATGTCCTATCGCAGTGCAAATTTCTAAAATAAGGGGAAAAATACCTAAGGTTGGCTTTTTTTTTAAATCTTAAAAATGTGTTCTGATAATTTTTTATTGGGTCTTTTTCTTAAAGAAAAAACCACGATAAACACTGGCTTGACTCTAACTATTCACAATGCTAAAGCCAAAGCAACGGGCTCTTTCAACTGTCATGTACGTTGTGATGACACACTTAAACAGTCCATTCATCAGTGAAGCTCATTTTGTAGTTCTGTTTCATAACATATTTGTCATCTTGCATTTATGTAAGACTACAGAGGTTCACTACTAACTTGAACTGTAATTCAAACAGGGAAATGCTTAAATAGAGATGTTGTCATCAAATACAAAAATATTTTTGTTCAGGCAAAGGTATACTTCTGTTGTATTAATTGCATATGAAGATTTGACAAGTTTTGAATAATACGATTTGTTGATGCATTTCTGCAATTCTCTAATAGCAAATGCTACCATTTCTGCACATGTCATTTTCAAAAAATATTATGTTTTTATAATTATAGTTTCTATGTATGTCACATATGTTAATATTGGGATTGAGATGCATTAAGACTAATCTTTTATTATTGTCAGGAGGGAATTGTCCTGCAGTTTTCAGTAACTAGAGAAGTTGAATTGTATTAACACTTTAACAAATAATAAGATATGTCCGGTGAAGGATTAAAAGAAAGTCACACGATGCCCCCACTCCTTTCAACTTTGATTGAATATAGAGGGTGAGGAGAAGAAATATTCATATCTTATTGATTTGAATCCTAAACTCCAAATAATAGTAAACTTTTGACTGTTTTGCCTTTGTTTTGTTTCTTTCTTTTTTTTTTTTAAATCGACTCTTTGAAGGAAACTAAAATTTGCAAATTTGATAAATAAATGATAGAGGAAAACATCAAAGAATTTTTTCCCCAGTGACTATAAAATTTAATTAAAAAAAATAAAACAAATATCTGGTTTTTTTTTTTTTAATTAAATTTTATAGTCATTTATATGGGAGTGTGGCACAGTTAAAAAATCCCATCCTACTTGAGTCAAATCTTTGTTTTGAATGTTATGAGATTTAATTAATTAAAAGTTTAAATTATTCCAAAACAGCAAAATATTGCAGTGAAAAAATTGACTTAAGACTATTTGAACTGGTTCCTCTTGACTCTAGTGAAGATTTAGCTTTTGTCAACTGCACCATGTTCCTATTAAATTAATAATGAGCAAAAACAGATCCTTATTTTATTCATTTCTTGTATTCAATTAATTGATTTTCTAATTAATGACATTATTTGGGGAAAATGAAAAGACTTCATCATTCTGTTACAACTCATAAATTTTCTTTACATTTATGAGTTTCAGTTGAAAGACATCCCTTGTTATTTCATTCTGCAGTTATTGTACATGGATTGATAGTATATACACTAAAAAAATTTATTGAAATTAGGATCTATCAATGTAACTGTTGCTAAGCAAGATTTTTTACTTGATAGAATGAAAATCTCAATATTACAAATTTAATAGGGATTTTAAACTATTACAAATATGGATGCTGTGCCGCTTCAGAATGATAACATCAAAGCAGTTTTGGTGAAGAAGTCTTTCTCTATCTATAGAAAGAAAAAAAAAAGTTCTGTAGTCACTAAACATTAGTTACCATACACGTAGAGGTCTGGTCTGCAGGGATTGAAGATCTTGGTCCTCTGAGGGGGAGCTGTCTACCCTTCACATCTCCGCCCCTTGGGGAACAAATGTTTCATTACAGCTTAACTAGAAATGTCTTATCCCTAGGTTAACGGATTATTTCTGGGATATACCAAAACTCTGTGTTAAGCAGGAAACCCTTCAACCCTTAGCAGAAATGACCTTCCAAGTGAGATTGGATTTTGGAATTTCAATCCAACTGAAATCCTGAAAGTTTTCCTTCACTTGGCACAGAGCTCAAGCACCTCTTAACTGTGTTTGCATTACAAATATTTGTTTACATAACAAATTTAAAAAATGTACAAATTGTAATAACATTCAAAGAGTACGTAATGTTAAATATTTGGAATATTTAAAACGTTTTCTTGGGATGCCCAAATTAAAACTTTACAATAAAAATTAAATACAATTTCTTACATTTTTCATCATATAAAAATATTATACCAATAAATTATAAAATAAT
>JAFIDM010009631.1:5491239-5523134 GCA_023159025.1 Thereuonema tuberculata
CCCTCCATTTATAAATGATTACGGACGTTAAACTTGCTTTCTATTGACTGGAATTTGTTCATAAATAAGCCTTAGCACACTATCTCAAAAATATTGAGTTTCCTTTTCAATAAAGTAACTCAAAACAAATACATTTTTATTAAAAATGAAACTCAATAGTGTTGAGATAGACTCGAAGTTATTTTTGAAGAAAAAGGCTTGAAAAAAAGCCAACATCAATTGTCCGTTTGGCGATTTCTCTCCATTTATGAATGATTACGGACGTTAAACTTGCTTTCTATTGAATTTTTCAATTTGCCTCTTTGTGATTAATTTCCTTAGTGCCTTTCAGTGAGAGGACAAGGGGTTAATATTGTGGATCTTTCAGGATCATTTTGTATTTTATTGTTGTTTATCCCGGCGGGCCATTCGCGGGATCGCATTTGCTTTTGGGTAGAGCTTTCGCGCGGCGAGCCAAACATCAACGAGTAGATTCTGCTGATGATTCCCTAATAAGGATGAAAATATTATTCAGAATTCTTGTTGATGTTGGCTCTATGGGCGAAGGCATATTTATTGTCCGGTTGGCGATTTCTCTCCGTTTATAAAATATAGATATTTAAGGAAATTTTAATAGCCTATTCTTTTTATCAGATGTTAATATAAACCTTAACGACTATGAATTTTATATTTTTTATAAATTTGAAATTTAAATTTTACGTTGGTATTTATTAGTATACTGATTTATTTATGATAATTTAAAACTATCTGGTTTTAATTGCAGCTGTTAAATTATACACTCATGTTTGTGAAAATTACAACACCATGAAGGAACCATCAGAATGGAAGGAAATTTATTACACACATTACTGTTAGTGATACAAACAAACGATTAAAGTTTCAGAGCAATGCAACAACAGTACTGGCAAAAAAAACAGTATGATGTAAAACCTCCACAAGCTGCAATAAGAGCTGCTATATGCTGTGGCATCGAATCAGAATCGAATCAGAATAGGCCTTGGATGTGTTCCTGGGGTATTGTCTGCCAGGCTGATTCTATACGAGTCCACAGTTCATCGGTATTGGCTGCTGGATGACAATGACGGGCTAGTTGCCGAGTGACCATATCCCAGACATGTTCAATAGTTGACATATATGGCAAATATGCAGGCCAGGAAAGAAGGGGTATCTGCCTTGCTTCGAAGATGGCCTGTTCGGTTTTGGCAACGTGATCGGGTATTGTCTTATGGAATATGGATCAAGGACTGTGCTGAGGAAGGGTACGACTTCAGCCCACCACAACTTCCCTGATGTAGCGGTTGCTGTTGAGTGCCCACAATTCATAGCATCTGAGATTGCTTATGATATCCAATTGCTCTCCAAACCATCACGCCTATCGTTTGTGCAGTATGACGCTGACAATGCAGTCTGGAAGATGGTGCTTACCCTGATATCGTCTAATACATAAGTGTCCATCATTGTAATCCAAGTTGAAGCGGGACTCATCCAAAACCACATCATGGTGCCAGTGTGCACAGCAGTGGGTGTGTTCCTGAGCTCATTAAGCCTGAAGGTTCAGGCCCAAGGGAATCCTCTGCAAAGGAATGCATGCTTGCAGTCCTGTGTGCAGTAGATGCCGTTGAACTGTGGAACCAAATAATGTCAGATCTGTTCCAGTGTTCGAACGTTGTGCTAGCACTCAAGAAGAAGCTGAACAGTCAGTCACTGCCACACGGATTAGGTATCTCCCATGGTGTCGTCACATTTTTTGGTCCACTTCCGGATTTTTGACTTATCCTGTTCTCGTCAGTCCACTGCTTCCACACTTGCATCGCTGTTGTGGCATTATGCCCTGAACGAGCATCAAATTTGCAGTATGAACATCCTTCAAGCAAAGCCGATCTTCGGCCCTGTTCAAAGTCTGTAGGTTGCTTATAAGGCACCCTCTGATGTCGACGAGGCATACCGACTCCAGTAGGCATGTGTACAGCTCACCGATAATGAGAAACTACTTGTCTAGATCCGCAACATTCCTCTACTTATAAGCTCTTACACGACAGTTCAGAGGGCGCGGCTGAGTCTAGGCTGAGAGTCATTCCCGAATTTTAATCATTTGCATATCGTACCCTGCTTTATATTTCCTGTAAGTTTCAGTTCATTTGCATGTTTCCTTCATGGTGTTGCATTTTTCACAAACATGAGTGTAATAATCACCATTACTCTAAAAACTTTCTTTCTTATAAACTTGATGGTTGTAAATGTTACTCTTTTTGATCTCATATTGATTGTGGTTGGAATTGGGACGAAAAACCACCAGTACATGAATCTAGAAAGTGTTGTCATGATAACAAACATTATTTTTTTAAGAAGGCTGAGTTTTGTTAGAAATTTAGAATACCAACTGATCTTTTCAACCAATATTTTTGGATTTTTTTTTTTTAATGAAGCTATTCTTGTTGACATACCTACCATATATTATTTTTGTCCTTTATACAACCATGAGCCATACTCACTGTTGTAATAAATATTCATTAAGATATGCCTAGACCATTTTCTTAGTGAAATATGATGTTAATCTATATTTCCTATCAATTGATTATCTTGAATTTTGCTACAATTTAGATGTGTAATGATTGATTGCGAATAAAATTTAATTTTCAGCATTTTTCCAAGAAGAATGACGGATTGGTTACATTTTTACTTTTCTGATTTTTTTCCCCCTTTTCATTGGTAAATAAGATACTATCATATGTGATGTGAATAAAGCATATTAGAATTGAAGTTTTTTCCTAGTTGACATCCCTGAATAGCTTTCTCACATTTTGGTAATGATCATTCAGGAGTAGTCACCAGTAAGAAAATAGTAAATAGTATGGTCTCTGGTTGGAGGTTAAGATGAACGACTATGAGATGAACTGTTTTTGTTATGGCAGATTCCCTGTTTATTATCCCATTCCCATTGAATGGAAGGAATTATATTTAACCCCAGAAACTTACAATTTGGAAGTTTGGATTAAGAAGCTTTATTAAATCATACATACATAATTTTTTATTTATTTATTGTGGGACTGAAGTTTTTTGTTTTGTTTTGTAAAAGAGCAAAATTATAAGAAAAAGTAATCAACAGAAATGAATGATTAAAGCTATTGAACACCGAGGTCTGTTTTTCTAATTTTTATGTCAAATTTAAAAGTTTTCCATTAGATTGTACCCAGATAGCTTCTAATTGGGATTAGAATTTGTGAGGATTAGTTTCTAATGGCATTAAAAATCACATCGCTTTGTATTAGAGAGAGTATGGCCACATTCAAACAGAATAATAGTACTTTTAATATTAATTAATGATTATTAATAATAAAAAAACCACGGACATTAATGATTATTATTCTGGAAGTTTTCATTTTTGGCATTAATGTTACATTCCTTAAGATAAAATGTTCTTAACTTCTGAATGTGGACTAAAATTTATAAATTTTATATTTCCTTTTAATTATTCTTAGAGCATTTGACTAATTAACTCTTATAAACAAGTTTTCATGGATGTATTCAAATTATTCATTTTTGTAAATAAAAATCCTATACTCCTTTGCACAATCTTTTGAACAAATTTTGAAATACTACCAAAAAAAAAAAAAAAAAATGTTGGAATCTACTGCTTATTCATTTGTACTGCTATATTGAGATTTTCATTCATCCGAAAATTTAAATTGTCCATTTTACTACATTTTGCTTCAAAATTATCAACGTGCATCAGTTTAAGAATTATTAAAAGGAGTAATTTATAGCAATTAGAAGATATAGAATGTTAATATTTTTATTTATTTATTTTTTAAATTTTCATTCAGTAATTTTTGATTGGAAATACTGGAGATGAAGAGAAATCTTATTTAGTGAAGATTTCCTAGTTATATTATTTATTAAATATAGGTTATGGATACATTTTGTTCTTTAAAGTCAAAAGGGGGAAAAATATCGTGAATGTGATATTAGACTATATTAATGCTGAGCCAGGTAAGTGTTATTATGTTTGCTCAGCATAAAATTTTTCACTGAAAATTTACTTAATTGAAATAAAAGCCTTTTAATACTGTTGTAATTACCGTAACTCAGAATCACTTTTAGAACAATGCCTGAAGTTTTAAGCCTACCAAAAAAATATTGGTATAATAATATAAAGTGAAGTTCTTATTAATTACAAAATTACTAATAACTAATGAACCGACTTGATATATTTTTTAATTGAAAAGGCATAGGTGTAAAATTCCATTTTTATATATAGTTTGTCCAGCAAACCAGTTTCCATTCAGAAAGACAATTGTTTTGATTATTGTATCTCTTTCTATATTTTTGTGATAAGAAAAAAAAGAAAGAATTAACAAAAGAATTCTTTCATTTAAATGTATGTGTTTTTAAATATTCACTTTTGTGCACTTTTTTTTTAATTACTTGCTATTTTACTTTAAATGTGCATGTTCCTGTGGCATTATTGGTAGAAGTTCTAAAGAATTATTAAATTGTTATAGATATTTATATGAAAGCTATCTTAAAAATAAAATTTAGTTTAGTTAAGTTTTGAAAGGAGCTGTTATATCCTTTCTTTCTCTTTCTCTCTCTCTCTCTTTTTATTATTAAAAAAAGGACTGATCTCAGGGCTTGCAATGTAGTCTCACACTTCATGATAGAATCTGCTTAAATTAAAGGACCACCAGATCAGCAAAAATTACAGTATTTTAAAAAATGATGTCTGAGAATTTGCTTTCATTTAACATTCTTACAAACAATGGGTACAAATACATTTATTCATTAAGCATGGTTCTCATGGGGAGAAAATTCTTGTAGTTTCCTATTGTCTTTTATAAGTTATAGATAGTCATAAGAAAAGGGAAAGCAAGTTAAAACCTCCCTTGTAAGGTTTTTATTCAATTTCTAACAGAAAAAGGAGAAAGAGATGCCCATGCTTTATCTAAGATTTGAACCCAATTTATGTAATAGCCAGACCAGTGTAATCTTTGTCTTATCTGCAATCCAACATTTTGATGCTTTGTTTTAGCTGACCCAAAATTTTAATCCCCTCACTATTAAAGATTATTTCTGTTTTAAGCTTTCCACATCCTTTGGCCAATCTCAAAGTAGCGGGTTGTGGTCTCAGATACAGCTTGACTAGGATATAGATAATGAAGATGGTTAGGCCCTGTTATGATGAACAGAGAAAACTATCACACTTTGAATAGTGTAAAAAAAATCAAGGAAAGAACCTAATCATCCTATATAACTTCATATGTTATTTGTAACAAGCTCTTTTTAGAACAAAATCTTCTGTTGGAAGTATTATAGATGACAACTTAACAGCTTTGTCCTAATTTAACATTTTTAATGTTTGTAATATATGGAAAAGAGTGAAAATTTTCTATTGTTATACTTAACAATGCAGCAAATTTGAATGGTGCATTGGTGTCTTCAGCTTTTAACTTGGCAGAAATTATGCATAAATTTAGGATTTAAAGATGTTCAATACAGTTATCAAGGCAGCAGAGGATGCGAATGACTTGTAATTATAAAGGGTGTGTGTGGTAGATTTTTGGAAACAATTCTTTGTGGAAGTTTCTGAACAATGATAAACTATTCCACAGAGATGTGATTAAATTTTGATTTACTCAGAATAGGAAATTGACATCTTTGACAATAGTTTGAGGATAGTTTCAACATCTATATTAATTTTGTTTTAGAATTACATATTGTTATCTTATAACAATATTTTAAGCATAATATTTCGATTTTTTTAATTATTATTTTGCTTGCATTAAACAAAACAACAACAACAAGTCCAAACTTTATTTTCTTTTATTCAGTGCATAAATTTATGACATTCTTATGAACACATCATGAAAAATATCATATTAGTGTTTGCAGGAATTAATCAAGATTGTAGAAGAATATCTGATTTCACAGGGATATGAAATCTGAATGTTACAATCCTATTAGTAAGAATTTATATGTTATAACTTTCCACTGTTTTCATAAGGCTTATGGTTTCTTCATCTGCTCCTGTCTTCTTAGTTGTGCAAATACAATCCTAAATCATTTAAAAAAAAAGTACTGTTGGATTTTGTTTGCTTAGTTTTATATACTTCAGTAAGCAAGCAATGATAAAATCCTCTAAGGAATTGTTGAGTTATTGTCTGTATTCATAGTAATGACTATAGCCTCAGCCTCTTTGTTTTTCTTCTCTTGTTTTTATTTTTGTAAATACTAAATTGGCAGCATTTGCCACTTAAGCATGTCACGAAAAATCAGACTTTCAACTGATAACTTATTTCACTTTATGATGAAATGCTCCTGAAGCTAGAAGAACACCTTAAACAGCTTCAAGAAAAAGTTAGTGAAACTGTTGTGTGAGTAGAAAGTCCTAAATTTTTTCGTAATATGCAGAAATTACAAAAGCTGTCACTTCTGTAGATTTGCACACTTGTGGGTTTTATGTTGGAAAGGTAACAGCATAATTATTTTCTTTTTCATTCAATTTTTTGTTCTTTTTTTTTTCTTTTTATTCCTTTCTCTTTTCTTCCCATATGAATATTTCAAGCATTTTTTAGAAATGAGTAAAAACATCTCTGAAAATTAATGAAAAACTTACTTTGAAGATGCATAAATTAAATAATTTATAATTAAATTAAGTATGAAAACTAATGAATTTTGAGACTATTACTATCTAGAAGAGGAGTCATTTGCATAAGATGAGAAGTTAAAGCCTGCCTTATTTGAAGGTTCACAGTTTAGATAAATTTATGAAGATTTTTGACTTAAGTTGAAACTACATTGGCTTTTTAATATATTCTAGGTTGAAGTTAGCTTCAATAATGAATTGTTGCAAGTTAATAATTTTTAATGTTATTTGTAGACATAGAATGGTTATTGTTTTCCCAGTCATCATTAGGCATTATTTTAATTATCAAATCCTGTCTTTCCTAGCTGTGCTTCTATTTAAGATGTTAATTTAAAACTAGTCTTGGGAAAGAGACACAGCATTATCTATCTGTCATCTACAACCAATAATGTTTATTGACAGATGTCTTGTAACTTTTTCTATGGGCTTTACCGAAAGGTATGCCGATACTTGTTGCATGTGTACACTAATGTTGACATTTCCAGTTAGAGACACGATTGTTGAATTTCAAATATAATTCCATGCCCAAATGTGTTTCCATATTAGCTGATATTCCTTAGATCATTTTGAATAGGCTATGCAGACCAGATGGCTTTGCCACTGACTTACCTTTGTTCATATCCCAATCTCTTTCAGATTGTTTGGAAATTCAAAACAAATTATCACATCACCCTCTTCCATTTTTGTTGCAGTCTTTTCAAACATTTTTTGTAGTCATCCAACTTTCCATCCAACTCTTAACTTGGAACCATGATTTTCTTTGCAGGTATGAATTCTTAATGAAGAAATTTTTGTTTGTCTTATAATAAATAATAATATCCATAAAGCTCATTTAATATTTTTTTCCTTATTGGAAAACCATAAAACTTGCAATAATGATTGCATTTGATTTCCATTTGTCTTTAAATGTAGGACTTTGTTTATCCTACAGTTTGTTCCTTTAATAGGGTTTTAACACCATTAATCGTAATAGATGGATTTAGGTTTATAAATTCAGGTCCTTTCTACTGTTGAAGTATGGATATGTCATTCTTTAACAGTCCAAACAAAAATCTAAATCATGCTTTATATCCCTGAAACACAATGTTTCATCAAATGGATGGATAGAACCTATTATCTATGCCAGTTATAAATATTTAAAAATTTGATGCAGTCATAAGATCAGGATTCATAAATTATGCATACAGTATTACTTTTTTAAGCAGTGTTTAGTTAATGGGTAAGCTTCAAAGTTTCAGGATATGGTATATTCTCATTTGTAAAGGTCTTAGTACTCTTTAATATGGTTTACATACAAAGAGGTTTTCTGCCTGAATATTTTGCAATTTATTTTTACTCCTTTGATCATTAAATGTGATTTTAAAGTATTTCATAAAGCAAAAATACTTCACATTTTATTATATAATAAAATCTTCAGTAGTAAAAAAAAAATGTTGGATATGAATCCAACAAATTTGATATATATATCGTGTGATTCATAAAGTACTAGAAGTACTCGCTACATTTTTTTTTTTATTCCCCCCCCCCCCCAATGGAGTCAATACTCCATTTAACTTAGCCTATTCAAATCTTGCTTCTCTTTCCTTGCTCTTTCCAGTTGTGAAGGGTGCTAACTAGAGCATTTTTTTTCATAGGGGCAGAAAAAGGGCTAAAGTGGGGACCCCGTCATCCGACTCAGAATCGCATTTTCAATCTGGAAATCCAAGCCCTATTCTATTTATTTTTTACACCAAATTTGATAGAAAAAAAAATTCAATGTTCGTTCTTTATAGGCTTATTTTTCCAGTACTTTATGAATCACCCTGTATATACCGGGTGGGCATAAAATAACGTGTGTTCAGAGCCCTCTAGCGAGGAATGTATTGGACGAATCATAACAACATTCGGTGGACATACGTAGTGGAACATGCAGTTTTCATTTCTAAAAAAAAAAAATGTATTGTGGAACCCCGCCATTCGTCCGCCTCGCTATTCGTACAACTCGTTATTCGTCCAACTTTTTCAAGTAAAATTGAACTCGCCCTTCGTACGCTTGCTCGCGATTCGGACAGCGTGACCTTGTTACTGGCCGCCCACGCGGTCGCTTCAGTTCAGTCTCGTGCTAGCTTCCGTACGCTACGCATCATCCACTCAAGCTTCATGAAATGTGATATTTTATTGTTATTTTTTGTTATTTTTATTGAAAATAGTGCAGCCATGGGTCCAAAAAAGATTACTGATTCAACTAAGCCTAAAAGGAAAGCAGTGAGAACGACAATTGAATTGAAAAAAGAACTCGTTGCGAAGTTTGAAAGTAGAACTCGTGTCTCTGAACTGGCAACTCAGTATGGCATGGCGAAATCAACCATATCGTCTATACTGAAAAAGAAAGACATAATAAGAGAGGCCTATATATTTATTGGTTTCATAGTTTTTATGTATTTTACGCTTAAACTATTATTAAAAGGTTTAAATAAGCAATCATCTCTGGTTTCTGGAACGGATTAATCCAATTTACATTATCTCTTATGTGAAAAAATGATTCGCCATTCGTACAAATCGCCATTCGAACTGCCTCCTGGAACGGATTAATCCAATTTACATTATCTGTTATGTGAAAAAATGATTCGCCATTCGAACTGCCTCCTGGAACGGATTGTGTACGAATAGCGGGGTTCCACTGTAGTACCAAAAGTCGCCAACATGGGAAAATGTGGCGCTGCAAAAGTGGTACTACATATGAGAAATGAATGAAATGCTAAATGAAACAACACACATCAAGTTTCGTAAGAAAATAGACAACGTTTATTGATGATTATAAATAAGGTTCCATATGACCACCATTGTAATGTTCCAGAAGCTGTATGCGGTGCACGACATATTCCGTGGCGGCTCGCAACATATCGAAAGGGATTTGTCGCACCTGTAATGTAATTCAATCTTTCAATGTCGGGATATCGGGGACCTGTCCTTGATACACAATGCTTTTCAAGAAATCCCCACAGCCAAAAGTCACAAGGATTGAGATCAGGTGATCTCGGTGGCCATGCTGTGGGAAATGCACGATTAATGATTCTGGTGTCAGAGAAATGTTGCCGCAACACATGCTGTACCTGACATCCAATGGGAGGTGGTGTACCATCCTGCATGAAGATGGTCGAATCGAGACATCCTCTTTGCTGTAGTTGTGGAACCACAAAGTTCTTTAGCGTATTGGAATACCGTGCAGCATTGACAGAACAGGTCACTAGTCCACTTCGGTGAGTTTCCTCGTAAAAGTAAGGACCGATGATAAACGATGACGTAAAGCCGCACCACACTGAGTTTCGGTGAGTGGATAGGCATCTGCAGACCCATGTCTGGATTAGTCGCAGCCCAAAAGCGGCAGTTGTGTGTGTTAATATCACTGTTCAAATAAAAGTGCGCTTAGTCACTCCATAAAATCCACCATGGCCATGCTTCATCCACTTCCATGTGCGCTAAGAATCTTAATGCAAACTCAGTGCGGGTGTTCACATCGCCAGGTCTCAATTCTTGAACAGGACAGATGTTATAGGGGTAAAACTTCAACATCTGATGCAGGATTTTTCGCACCGTTGAGTATGGAATATCCGTTTGCCGATGTCCGAAAATTTGTTCGACGTTCAAGTTGTTCAAGGTCATTTGTTCGAACAGAAAAATATTCAATAGGGAATTTGTTCCAACGGAAATTTTTTCGAATTGAACATTTCCTAGTGAGTGTTCGAAAAATATTCTCTTTAACAATTTTGAATATTTATCTAAAGAAAATACTTTTATCATTGCGTAAACAATCGTTAAGTTAGCAGGGTGTCTACAGAATCAGGGAAACCGGGAATTATCAGGGAATTTTGTTATTCTGGAAAAAATCGGGATTTTGCAATTATTACTTAAAATCAGGGAATTTTTTGGTTGAACAGATCGGTTTTTTTTTTGGTTTTTTTTTTTTTGGTTGAACAGATCAGGGAATTTTAAAAGAAATTGTTCATGAAATCAGGGAAAAATCAGGGAATTTTTTTATTCAGATTTTGTAGACACCCTGGTTAGTTATGTGCAAGGAAAGTATTTCATTAGCGATCCCTGGCTTAAATGATTACTTAACAACATTTCCAAAATAATCTTTTAAGACGCTGCTTGAAATTTAACTAACCATAATTAGGGTGAGGATCATTATTACAATAATCCGATCCACATTTTCTCAAGGTTACCATTGTGATTCCATGAAAAATAGAAGTACTATTAAGGGATATTACCCCACTCCATTCAGCCACCATATAAATATTTGCTCAAGTGTTATTGTTATTATGACGCGGTTATTAAATGTTGTAAATAGATATGTAGCGGGCTGTGATATTGGTACTTATCTGCGTGGAGTTGCCCATAATATTTCGTATTAAAATTTATTGGCTGCATATGTATCTGTAAAATAAAATACTTCATTATATAAAATTTTATTATTGATCTTCTCTTTCGAATAATTTTCCTTTAGAACATTTTTCCATTCAAACAAATTACCATTCGAACAAATGCCCTCGAACAAATTACCGTCGAACAAATTTCCTGGATCCCATTTGCCAGGATATTGCACATGCACTGCTGGTACCCTGCACATTCGTCGTCTGTTCCACAATTGCAGTTGCAACTTCTTCAACGTGTTGGTAACTGACGGCTTTGCGTCCCCTGCCTGGTTGCACTGCTAGAGTTCCTGTAGTTTTAAAGCGTTGAATCACTTTTCATAGATTTGTTATGATCAGTCCTCTTTGTGGCTTCTTCGACCTCTGAAATTCAGGAAGGGCAGCACTGGCATTCTAGTCCCGCTGATAATACAGCTTCACTAACAAAGCACGGTCATTTAAGGTAAGAGCCATTGAAAGGTAGTTCGTCTCCGAGTGATGTGAATTCTCCAAGCCTTTCTTTTTATCATGATCACTATACGTAATGCGGTTATGCAAATTAGTGTGTTAACAGCGCAACATTTACCTCTGTTGGCGACTTTTGGTACTAATTTTTTTTTTTGAAATCGAAACCGCATGTTCAACTCTGTATGTCCACCGAATGTTGTTACGATTCGTCTAATACATTCCTTGCTAGGGGGCTCTGAACACCTCACGTTATTTTATGCCCACCCAGTATATATACACAGGGTGATTACAATTAAAGTTCAACTTTCAACATGGTATAAAAAGAACCACTGCTCAGAATAACCTGAAATTTGAACTGAACCTGAAATTAAGGATTAAGAATTTTTGATTAAGTCAGGAAATTAAATTATTATTATTATTATAGAGTCAAAGTTTGTTCTGCATCTTTCTGGGATATTGAGATCAATTTCTACAGTGTTTCAATTCATATTTTACATGGTGATTACAATTAAAGTTCAATTTTCAACATGCTGAAAAAAAAGAACCACTGCTCAGAATGACCTGAAATTTGAACTGAATATTACTCGAAGAAAGGGGAAATGGTATGGCATAAAAAAAAAATAGTTCCAAATGTTAGCAATAGATGGCGCTTTAAGCGTCATAATGTAAATGGGTTCGGCTACAAGTGACATTTGAATCGCAATACGACGGCTAAGGCATGAGTTGCACATTAAACCAACTGTACTTTTCAATGTGCATGACTGTATCGGGTTTTTACTGAAGAAATGACTTGCAAGTCATTCAACAGTTGTGGCACTGTTAGTTTAAAGCCCATCCACCATGGCAAAGTCATACCACATCGGATGGGAAAAATCGGTTTTTAATTGACCTCAGGCCAAAAACCGCATAAAAAACAACAATGAAATCGGTTGTTAATTATTGTGAGACTTGCGCAAGACATGTTCAATATGCTGTCCACCGTTGTTTACCACAAGTTGAAACTGAGAAACAGCTTGTTCCACAACAGATCGGAGTGTCTCATGGATCACATTGTGAATGTGTTGTGCAATGCATGCCTTCAACCGGACCACTAAACACAACATTTTTCAGATAACCCCACAGCCAGATGTCACAAGGATTAAGATCAGATGATCTTGACGGCCAGGCTGTTGGAAAATGATGGCTGATAATTCTATCATTTCCTAAATGCCTCTTGAGCAGCATCTTCACTGGTTTGCAATGTGCGGAGGAGCGCCATCTTGCATAAAAATGATGCTACCCACACATGCATGCTGTTGAAGTGTTGAAATGACGTGGTTGCGCAAAAGACTCTCGTAGAGTTTACCATTGACGATACAGGTAACAGGATCCGCACGACCCATCTTCTCAGAAAAAATTTGCTCTACAATAAACGCTGGCATCAACCCGCACCAAACTGTTACCTTTGTAGAATGAAGAGGTACTGGTTCATGTGCGAGCGGATTTTCTGTTGCCCATATTCTGCAATTCTGAGTATTGACATGTCCTTACAGATGGAAATGGGCTTCGTCTGTCCACAAAATGTTCCATGGCCATTCATTGTCCACTTCCATGCAAGCAAAAAATTCTAGAGCAAACCTTTCTCTTACTGGCAGGTCAGCAGGAAGACACTCCTGAACATGGGTAATTTTGTATGGATAGCAATGCAGGATGTTTCGTACAATTTTATGCACCGTGCTCTTAGGCATGTCCAAAGTGCATTGCACGTTTGCACACCACCCCTCATCTCTTCTTGGACTGCTGTGGCCACATCTTCTACTGACGTTGAAGCAATTGGTTTCCTCCCTCTGCCAAATTTCACTTCAAAAGAACCTGCCTTTTTGTATTTCGTCATCATTTTCTCCAGACCCTTGGCAGACATCAGATCATAGCCTTTTTTCATATCCTTTACTGCCCGGAACTTCTTCAGAGCTACTGGCGCCAAGTCACCATTCTTGTAAAAGAGCTTCACAAGCAGAGTGCCATCCTTCATTGAGAGAGTCATGGCAAGCTTCTCAGAAGCAATATGAGGAAAACCCCACGTTTTTATAACAAATGCAATGTGTCATGTGCAGGACACATGTTGTATTTTGCATATTATGATGCTTAAAGCACCATCTATTGCTAACATTTGTAACTATGTTTTTTCTTACGCCATACCATTTCCCCTTTCTTCGAGTAATATTCAGTTCAAATTTCAGGTCATTCTGAGCAGTGGTTCTTTTTTTTCAGCATGTTGAAAGTTGAACTTTAATTGTAATCACCCTGTAAAATATGAATTGAAACACTGTAGAAATTGATCTCAATATCCCAGAAAGATGCAGAACAAACTTTGACTATAATAATAATAATAATAATAATAATTTAATTTCCTGACTTAATCAAAAATTCTTAATCCTTATTTGAGAATTGTCTTCCGTACTATCACTAATTGGGAAGGAGAAGTGCATCATGATGAATAACTTAAATGAATTCTTCCAAACATGGAAATTGTTGCATTTGTATTTATTTTGGGTTAGCCAGAATTGTAAGAGATGGCATTACAACAGGATAAATAGATGATATATCTTGTTGATGACATAAGCTAAACTGGAAAATCACTGGCATCTATGGTGAAGTAAGCAGCAACTAACTAATAGTTGATGGACTTCTGAGAGATGTTGTGACTTCATGAGACAGTGTTATCTGAACAATGCATATCTTCTCTGCCTTGCCAAACAATAGCAACTTAATTTAAAAAATTGTTGTTATATGAGATAAATGAGCCATGATGTCTGCTATGATTAACTGGGATCTTTTAGCATTCTGCAACATAAGAAATTTAAAATCCTTAGATTGCAGTTCCAACAACATGCATCTGCATGCTACTTATTTTATGGCGGATACCATAAACAGAATGTGGAAGTCCTTCAGTGTCACTTAAGCTGCTGATTTTTTTGCCCATAGCTTCTGTCTGGAATGCTACGCTATTTATATCCATGTTAGTTTGATAATTAAGTTATAGTTGAAACATTCCCTTTGGGGAACTCTTTGTCAGTCTACCACAGTGGTTACAGATATGTTATAAGAGCAAGCAAAGCATCTATACTAACTTTGCATTGTGTACATACATTCAGCTTGTGCAATTTTTTTTTTTTTTCTCTTTGGCTTCTTTAATCATTAATATATCTCCATATATACATTTCCTGTCATCAGTTTTTAAGCTCCTTCCATGTGTTGCACCTTTATTTTTAACCTTCAATTAGTTATATTTGCAAAATACAGATTTCATTCAGAAAAAAAAATCGCCAATTTTCTAATATGATTAGTTAGACTAAACCTTTTATTTACTTTTCACTTTAATTTACTTTTATAATGTTTATAAATAAATTACTGTAGCTTTCTATAACTTTGATAAATATGAACCCAAACATTCATAATAATTACTGGCAGTTTTAAATCCAGTTTCTTGAATTTAAACTAGTAACCCTGGCAAATAGTCATTTTGATATAGCAAATGTGGCATCCTCTTCTCTCCCCTTTCCTTTTCTTTATTTGAAATAGTTGCAGGATTCTTACAACCAAAAAATTGTAAATTAAATGAAATTATGCTTGCATAGTGAATTTTACACATGGAGATTTATTTTTATCCATGTAGCAGAATTGCAGTGAGGTTCAGAAAGGGTGCCTTTCCTCCTATTTGAAGAATTTGAAAAATATGACTCCCCAAATCATGGAAAATGTTCATTTTTGGAAAGAAGTAAGTGTTTTTAAGATGTTTATCTTAGTAAAACTTGATTAGTGGCCAGTTACAATTACTTTAATTATCCAATGGAAGAGAAATCTTCAGGATTATATTTTCCTATTTATTATTTGGGGGAAAAAAAGAACAACAAAACTTTGTTGTTCATATTTTTAGGATGGCCCCATCAAAATTTCATAGATGCATAGAATAAAAAATGAAAGATGGCCACCCCACAATAGGGAGTTTAAAGTTTTAATGCTTTCATCCAAAATTGCCACTGGCACTTGCACACTTTAACTGCTTTTACTTTTCCAGTTAATACAGTCCAAATAAAAGCATGTGAAAATTGGAATTAAAGTACCAGTAAACTGGTCCGGTCTTGTGTAACTATGAATATCAATATTAAAGTATAAGTATTGATCCAATTCATGAACAGAGTTATCTAAAATCATCAGTAAATGATTTTTCTTTCCTGATTTTTTAGAATGTTTTTTTTTTATCTGTAATTTTTTTTTTTTTTTTTTTTTTTCCTTTCTTTTCTTTTCTTTTTTTTTTTTTTAAAGGTTCAGTGGCTGTTGGATAACTATGAAACTGCAGAAGGAGTCAGTTTGCCTAGAAGTACTTTGTATAATCATTACCTGAGGCACTGTGCAGAGAATAAATTGGATCCTGTGAATGCAGCTTCCTTTGGTAAACTTATTCGATCAGTGTTTCTTGGACTGAGAACACGTCGATTAGGAACCAGGTAAGAATAACTTAATAAAACATTAAATGGAGGATCTTTGCAAAAGAGATTTTTTTAAATTTGCGAATGCAGTGAAAGTGACTTTACTAGAACTATTTACAAGGTGTTTGTAATTAAAGTTCACATTTCGAAAGACTATAACTAGAGAACAAATCAGTGAAACAACTTTGTATTTCACATGAAATCATTCCATGGCGATAGAATTTTGTGTGGCTCAAAAAAAAAAAAAATACTTCCGAAGTGGCCACTAAAGTGATATATGGCATTGCAATACTGCAGTGGATACACATGATTTGTTGTGTGTTACGAAAGGACATGTTCAATATGGATTCTCCTACTATCAGAAATGCACTGATGTCACAACATCACATGTTCAATCACATCACATAGTGTTTTACTCATAATGTTGTGAATATGCTGTGTAATGTTGGTCTTCAGATTCCCTAAGTTGGCTAGGTGTTAACAATAGACAAGTCTTTGCGATGCCTTCACAGCCAGAAGTTGAGGGGTTGAGAGTCAGTAAATATGCTGGCCACATTGTACAAAAATGGCAGCTGATGAGTCTGTCATCGGTAAAAGTAGCCCGAAGCAACTGCTTGACGGGTGGTGATTTGAGGGAGGACCATCCTTCATGAAAACTGTTGCATCCAGACATTGACATCCTGTTGAATAGTGGGAATCACTTGGTTGGCTAACAGATAATGCTGGCCAGTAATTGGCAGGTGGCAGGACCCTCGGAACCGAGCTTTTCAAAAAAGAAAGGTCTGACAATGAATGTGGATGTGAAACCACACCAAACCTGACCTTTGGTGAATGAAATGGCAACTGTATAAAATGTGTGGGTAAGCAATTGCCCAAATTCTGCAGTTATGCATATTCACATCACCATGCAGATAGAAGTGAGTTCGTCAGTCCACAAAATGTTCCATGCCCAGTTGGCTTCCAGTTCAGTTTGAACAGGAAACTACAGGGTAAATGTTTCACATATCAGGAGTCAGTAATTGCTGAACATTGCAGATCTTGTAGGGGTATCAGCACAAAATTTGTCATAGAACTTTGTGAACAATGCTTAACTGGTTTGTCTAAAGACCATGCAACACACTGTGCACTGCTGTTTCCCACGACATTTGCTTGTTGGAAGTTTTCCGTCCTCTGCCAGGCTTCACCTGTAAAGAACCTGTCTCTTCAAATTTCTGGATCATTTTTCGAACACTATTTGTGGTCATAGGGCCAGGTTTTATTCCCTTTACTGTCCTAAACCTTTGCAATGCTGTTAAGGCATAGCTGTTATTTTAATAAAACAGCTTCACAAGAAGTGCGTAATGCTTTGGTAACATTGTCATTACACAATGAAGTGACGGATTCCTCACCTGTCTGCTTTTATAGCAATTTTCAATCATGTGTCATGCCATGTGCATTTGTCATTTGCATTATCCGCTACAGTATTGCAGTGCCATGTATTGCCCTGGTCGCCACCTTTGGAAGTCATTTTTTTTTGCACCAAACAGAATTCCATTGTCACATATGTCCTTATGTGAAATATGAAGTCGTTCCACTGATTGGTTCTCCAGTTACAGCCTTTCAAAATGTGAACTTGAATTACGAACATCTAGGTATTTGCCTATTCTGTATCTTTCAATTAAATTTTAGCTAAGAACAGTGCAATAACTGCAGAATTGCTGTATGTTCTTGTGGTTCTGTTCAGTTTCTTCCATTTAATGAAGTTACTTATGAAAACAATGCTAACACATAATTAATTTTATATTTTGCTTAGTCGAAAATTTGCAGTTATAAATTTTCAAAACAATAAAATGTTGTAAAATAGCTTAATTTTTCTTATTTACTCTGAATCAGTAA
The DNA here is from genome assembly GCA_023159025.1 of Thereuonema tuberculata. Classification (NCBI taxonomy): domain Eukaryota; kingdom Metazoa; phylum Arthropoda; class Chilopoda; order Scutigeromorpha; family Scutigeridae; genus Thereuonema; species Thereuonema tuberculata. The sequence goes on from JAFIDM010009631.1 coordinate 5,509,086, forward strand.
AGCAGTAACAAGACAAGCTTAAACAAATATAGTATTTACTTTCATAAATATTTCATTTACATAGAATTTAAACATATTATTCTCCAGAATTTTTTTTTTTTTTTTTTTTCCAAATGAGATCTATCTTGGTTTTTCCAACTTGCAGTAAGAAAAAAAAAATTGTTTACACTAAATGTTTTAAAAATAAATTCCTGAAAGAACTTAAAGCCTAATTTACTTAAAATGTTTCATCTTTTTATTTCTTTGCTTTTGACAATACAAAGGAAAATTCTCCACAAGTTTATAAATTATAATATCTGTCAATTACAAACAATGTCTCCATTTGGAGCAAATTAATTAAATCTTCAAATACTTAAAGTTAACTAAATCCAATTAATCTTAATACAAAAAGGAAAGGAATAAGTAGATTAATATATATTTGTATACGTTACTAGAAATTGTATAACTTCCAATGCTTTTCTACTTATAAGGAGATGACACCCTATATATTACAGAATTAAATACCCTTTTGTAAGCTGAAAATACACATAAAGTACTCCAAAAGTAAATATGGGTTGGGGGGGGGGGGCAACTCTCGATTTCAAGATTCCTCTCTTCTTATAATGTTGTTTATTGAGGTTTATGAATATGTTCACTTTGGGCCTAAATGAAAAAAAGATAAATCTGAATTTCAGGCATTGTTAATACATGCAAAAATTGGTTTATATACAGGGAGATTTTTTGTGCAATTAAAGCCATGACCATTTTTTTAGTAAATGTACCTTTTCCAATTAGTTCAAATATTAAATAAAAATATTTAATGAATGTTCAGAAATTTAATTCAGTAAGATACAAGATATTATTGAATAACATCTATGTAAAAAAATATGTATCTAGATAAGATGTAGTGCCTATATATATCTTATATGTACATTAAGATATATTAAAACAAAAACAACAAATTAAGAAATGAAAACCAAAGACTGCACATAAATAAACAAATCATGCCTTTGAGTTTGTCAACAGAGGGAATTGGGAATGGCCGTTTCATCCTTTTTTGGGACTTATCAGCTCGATCCACCCTCCTTGATGACAAACCCACAAAGGTGTGAAAAGAAATTGAAGTCACCTTTGCTCCTGAAAGTGACTCCCCAAACAAAGAAACAATAATGAAAAATAAGTGCTAAAGTGTACATAAAGAATCTTTGACCTAACCATTGTTAGGATAAAAAAAGGTATTTAATTATAAAGAAAAAACAAACCAAAATGGCTATATAGTCACAAGAACTAAATTTAATGTAAAGGAAAATTATCAAAATAAGATAGTTTAATGTGTACAATTTTTCATTAGTAATGTGTTAATTAATACAGCCTATGCAATATCATTGATTAGATCTGGGGGCACGGCAGTGTCCCCGCCAAGACGAGCTGAAGGCAGGAAGGGCACTACGTACCTTTTCTGGAAGTGTTTCGTTGTATTTTCGAACCCTCATAGCTTCGGCCTAGATAATACTAGAGAGCTCAAATTTTCAGGATATGATGCAGTTACCAGACTAATGAAATACGCTAAGTTTCATTTATTTAGCTTTTATACTTTGGATTTTATTAATACCTAAAATACGTCGATTCTGTCACTCACTGACTGACTGACTGACTGACTCATGATCATCAAAACCTCTAGGGTACTTCCTGAAGTCCTAAAAAGTTGAAATTTGGTATGCAGGCTAGGATTAGCACACAAACAACAACAAAATTAAGAAATCCGTAACTTTCACATTCCAACCCCTCATAAAGGGGGGGGGGTCTGGTTATGTATTATCGAACCCTCATAGCTTCGGCCTGGATAATACTAGAGAGCTCAAATTTTCAGGATAAGATGCAGTTACCATACTAATGAAATACGCTAAGTTTCATTTATCTAGCTTTTATACTTTGGATTTTATTAAGATCTGAAATACGTCGTACCTTCAATGCTTCGGTCTAAATAATACTGTGTAATAATGTGATTTCTTCCAAAGTGCAAACAGCTTGTATATACAAGTTGACCAATAGAAAAACAGAAAAGTAGGGTATTGAAAAAAAATCCATTTTCTAAATAATCTTAAAACTAAATTTAGTTGTAATAGATAATCCCACCCAAAACATTTCATGTAAAATAAGTTGCCAAGATTCACATGCTCATAACGCTTTCACTGTTAAAAAGTTATCAGATCTCATCTTACAAAAAGAAATGAAATCTCACCCAAAACACTTCGTGTAAAATAAATTGCCAAGACTCACATGTCATAATGCTTTCACTGTTAAAAAGATATGAGATCTCATGTAGAGCCAAGCCCCTAACTCTACGAGGCCTAACTCTACAAGCCCTAACTCTAAAAACCCTATGTGTGTGTGTGGTCGGTTCGCACCGAAGTGCGAGCTTCGTTGCCGAAGCATCCGTGCTCCAGGGAGCGCTAGTGTTCCCAAGACGGCGAACCCCTAGCAGACTCCCTAGAATTACAAGGGAAAGATACTGGGGTGGTTTCCCGTGGCCTTCCCCAGGACGCCATTAAGGAATGACGTCAGACCGAAGAGAAAGTGAAGAAGAGGCTACAACACAGGAAAGGAAATTTTTGAAACATCCATGCTCGCTACCGGGATTTGAACCCGGGCGCTGGCACATTGATCTCACGACAGACCGACGCCTGAGACCGCTCGACCACACCAGCGCGGCAAAAAAAAAAACCCTATATCTTGGTCAAAAAGTATGGCTTGGCCGTTTCATGGAACTATTTCATCTCACCCAAAACATTTCATGTAAAATACGTTGCCAGGATGCTCATAACGCTTTCACTGTTAAAAAGTTATCAGATCTCATGTAGAGCCAAGCCCCTCACTATACATGCCTAACTCTAAAAACCCTACTATCTTGGTCAAAAAGTGTGCCTTGGTATACTCCATATCCTTTACATAACTCCATGGGATTGTCTGTGAGACAGCCACGAAACGGCCAAGGCATACTTTTTGACCAAGATATAAGGTTTTTAGAGTTGGGGCTTGTAGAGTTAGGCCTCGTTGAGTTAGGGGCTTGGCTCTACATGAGATCTCATATCTTTTTAACAGTGAAAGCATTATGAGCATGTGAGTCTTGGCACCTTATTTTACACGAAGTGTTTTGGGTGGGATAAATATATCTAAAAATGTAAGCATACATACAAATTCAGGAGTCTTTCAATTTCCTTAACGGAAATCATTTTCAACTGATTAACAGAGGTTATAAAAACAGTTTGAAAGTAAATCAAAATAAGTAAGAATTTGTTGATTGGTCCATCCTGCAAGCTCGTTGATTGGTCATCATCTTAGCCATTTTACTGTCACCCCTTGTGAGAGAATTGTCTTTCTGTTGTTTTGACCCCCTTCGTACGTTCTTCGGTCGACTGCTCTTCAGTAGCAATGGGATCCGTTCGCCGCTGGATATATGATATCACTTGTTATGTATGTTACTTTGCAGGGTGTTTTTTTTCTCCTCAGTAGTTTTAACTTTACTGTTGGTTGTTGGAGCTTCACTTTTAACTTTCTTCTTTCTTTTCTTTTTCTTATCTCAACCTGAAAATTCTTAATATAAGTATGTTTTGTGTTATTTGGGAGTTGTTGGTTATAGGACCTCAATAATGAAATGAAATAACTCTTTTAATTCCCTTTTGAATTGGTTTTCTTCATGGGTTAGAATTATCTTCGACAGTGTAATGGTGGAATCATATATATCGTCATTGCTGGTGAAAAACCTCCTATGTGCAAAAAATAAAATTTTACGAGAGGAATAAAAAAGTGTATTAATTATTGTAATGATACAATAAAGTAAAATATTGAAAAAAAAAATATCTTAAAAATACATTTACCTCTAATTAATACACTTTTTTATTCCTCCTGTAAAATTTTATTTTTTACACATAGGAGGTTTTTCACCAGCAACGACGATGTATATATATTTGAAGTACTTCAAGTGCACTTTCATCTCACAAAAGGGATTGATTTTTTTCGTGATGTACAGGCCGTGACCTCTCCTTGTTAGTAAGGAACTTGCAGGGGTTAGCCAGTGTGCATTTGTGAGTAACCCATCTCTGTTTCATTCCCTATGTCCTCACATGCCTTCTAGCAACAGGGTTCCCACACACCTGGAAAACCTGGAATTCTCAGGGAATTTTGAAAACATATCAATCTCAGGGAAAACTCAGGGAATTCTTGTTAAGTTATTATTACGTGTGTTTCACTCGAGGATTCCTACAAGTTCAAGCCTCCCGCTATTCTGAATCCAAAGATCACCTAAAGCTCAAGTAATTGATATAATTATTCAGCAGACAAAATTAAAGTTTCTCATGACAGATGCTAAGTTAAAAAAGGATATTTTTTAAACAATTATAATGAAGAGTGGCTGTTTTAAAAATTTAATCTGGCCTCTAAAATAAAAGAGTATTTAAAATATCTAATCTTTAATTAGCAGCCTTCGCAGTCATCAACATCTGGTAGCCATGATGGTAAAGCTCGTGCCGGTACGAGCGCATTTCAGTCCATTCCGTTACAACTTTTTCCCAAAAATTGAGTTTCTCGCATTTCTTTAATTTTTTAAGAATGTCTCATTTTCGAACTAGCTTTAATCGTTTATGGATTGATCCTCATGTCAACCCAGAATGGTCACAGTGGCTAGAGGAGGTAGAAAACCAAATGCAAGCAAAGTGCAAAATTTGTAAAAAAGTATTTGAACTTAGTAACATGGGACCTCAAGCTGTAGTAAGCCATTCTAAAAGTGTTACACACAAGAGAAATGCTGTCTCTCAATCATGCATGCCTTTGAAGAACTGTTTCTCATGCAATGTGGATGCTAACAATAAACAAGATAATGGCAGTGTTGCAGAAAAACAACAATCACAAGTAACATCACTTTCTGTTCCTTCATCAAGTAAATCATGTTCAACCTTGGATAATTTTGTTTCAAATGATGATGTCAAAGCAGCAGAAATCATCTGGACTTTAAAAATTGTCATGGGTCATGGTTCATTCAATTTTCAGGAAGGATTAGGACACCTTTTTAAAAAATGTTTAAAGATAGTAGGATTGCTGAACAGTTTGCTCTTGGTTCCACAAAAATGTCATATTTGATTTTGTATGGTTTGGCACCATATTTTACACGTTCATTGACTGATGATCTCCTGTTGAGTTCTTCCTTTGTTGTATGCTTTGATGAGTCCTTGAACATTTATTTTATTTATTTTAATTTTATTACATTTTAAAATTTTCAGCCTTATATTTCATAATTCCAAACGTTGCTATTACATAATCAAATTAAATACTCTAATAACTCTTTGCGAATGGAAGTACCGCTATATTTTGCTTAATTGGGAAGTACATAAGCTTAAAGATTAAAACCTGGAAAATTTTTAAATCATACCTGGAAAACCTGGAAAACTCAGGGAATTTAATTTCATTTTTGTGTGAGGAACCCTGAGCAACTGTCCACATGAAGATAGGGAATGCACACTAGCCTATTGTCACAGTTGGTTTTTATAAGCTTTAAAAAGGAATTAAAGGGTCTCCTTCTAGTCAACACAAAGCCATTATGCAGCCACACACACACTGCAGTTAAATTATTATGACTATCCTGGCCCAGTGCTAAATTTAGCAGATTCAGCCATGTCAATGTTATGACACAAAGAATGAAATGGGAAAAGATGGTGATTTTGTAGACTTATAGTGTGGAATGATTGTAGGAATGCTGTAAGAATTATTAATAATTATGTTTATAACAATTAAATATAAAATTTCATGCTTACCATTTTCAGCATTTTTGTTGTCTTAACTTTTCTGCTGTTTTATAAAGAATATACTGGGAGATCAAATTATTATACCCACCAACCTAATGGAGGGTATTGCCCTCTTTCACGGCCAATAAAGTAGCTGCACATTAAGGCATGAATCGATAAGATTCGAAAGAAAGCTGGAGGTATGGCATACCAGTTTGTCGACAGTACCTCTCACAGATGGGTCACAGTCCTTGATAGTGCAGCAAAATTGTGAATTACTCAATCCATAATATGTATATGTCCATTCTTATTTTATGAACATCTCAGTGTAGTGTAGCGTAAGGCCTACTATTTTCTTTAATAGGTAATTGGAAATGTAGTCAGGAATTTAACCTAATTATACGACAAGTATTGTGTTTATAATTTGAATAATCCAATTATCCAACATTCTTCTGACTATTATTGGTATGCAGCTGACAACTCAAATACAATGGCCAGTTTTTTAGCAGCCCTATGACTCCATTTCTATGATAATCATTAGGACAAGTAAACTTACAGTTTAGCAAAATGAAGTCTTCAAAATACAGAATCATGGAATAGCTATATACCACTAGTCTAAACTAGATAGTCTTAGCTAAATGATATTTTTAAACAATATTTTTCTTTATGCATAATATAGTAATAATAAATAATCTTTGTGATAATGGAAAATGTTATTCATTTCTGTTAATTGAAATAAAAAGTTTTGTATAGGAAATATTTTTTATTTTTGCAGAGGAAACTCAAAATACCATTATTACGGGATCCGAGTGAAACCTGGATCTCCTTTAAACCAGTTGGCAGAAGATATTGGTACTATGGCTTTAAGACAGCAGCCAATGAATCAGGGCAAACGGTAAGTTAATGTTTAACTTACACTGTTAAATTTATCCTCATATATATTGACCCTTTTTACAAGATTAAGTTATTAATTCTTGTTTTTGAATGTAGTTCATGTCCAGTCCTTCCTTTCCCACTTCTGGATCTTTTTGCCTCACGCCAGTCTGTTTTACTTCATCTCAGTCATTTCCTACCTTTTCATTTTCACAAGATTTATCTAGGAACATCTTTGACAAGAAATTGTTTTTTTGTTTTTTTTCCTCATAAATTTTCTAGTGACTATCCGAACAAGAAAAACACAAGAAAATACAGTGGAGTACCGTTTATACGTTTTTCAAGGGACTGAGAAAAAAAACCGTATAAATGAAAAAACGTATAAACGGAATTCACAAAAGTTACGAACAATTTCGTAATAACCAACAATAAAAAGTCAGAGATAAATTAAAATATTACATGAAAATGAAATACAAGAGGTATGTAATACAAAACTTTTTGTTCCGGATCTAATATACAACTAGTACTACTATTCATATTCATTCAGCATTTACAAAATATTTTTTTATTTCAGGTTGTAGGGCTTTTTTGAATGCACAGAAAAAAGTTCATTGTGCACAGTTAAAAGTGCCATGTTAACTTTATTATTTAAATCACTGCTAATGAGGTATTCTTGCATGGCATTAAAACCCATGTTGTTTGTTGAAAGCTTGACACAGGTTTTTCAGTGCAATTTTCTAAGACTGGACAATCGGTAGGTGGGAATCTGAGGTTGAAATGCGCATTTTCTCTCTTCTTGAGTTCTTGAAAAAAACGTATAAATGAAATTTGCGATTTCAGGAAAACGTATAAGTGAAATTATTTAACGTTAATATGCATTGGAATTTGCCGGGACTATTCAAAAAAACGTATAAACGAGAAACGTATGAACGGTGCTCCACTGTAGTTATTTCCATATATGCCCATGTTGGCCACACGGTTGGCATTGTCACTAAGACCTCTGGGGCTCATACCTCTGAGTATCGGAGTTCAATTCTCATGTGGGTTTTGTGATGGTGGACGATCTGCACTGGGCAGGTTTTCTCAGGTTTCTTCTGTTTCCCCTGCAATTCTCCCACCATACTTTCTCAGTCTTTCTCTCCATCTGTTATTACTTCCGTGGGTTAGTACAATAGACCTCCGGTCCAAGTGCTTGGCTTCCCTGCCACCCACATTCACCACATTGAAAAAAACATATGCCCTTGTTTTTTGAGTCTTCAATGAAATGTTTGACTTGATGCTTTTGTTAGGTGGTTGATCCTTGATCTTGAACATCTCAAATAACTATTATTGGGCATGTTGGCAACATTTAGTCTTGCGCTCTATATAAGAAAGGATTAATCATCCTGCAGTAGCGTTTGTAATACCATGCTATTATAATGGGGACTCATCTGATGCCTTGAATGTGGTGGTGGTTTTTCTGTTTAGAAGAGCCTTTACTCCGATTTTTTCAGTCAGACATTTCCTTAGGATTTGTTAGTCATTCTCTGTGTATGCCTTGCAGCCCGTTTTGGCCTTTCTTCTAATTCTGACAGAATATTCAATGACTGAAGAAGAAGGTCATTGAGTTATATTATGCATTTCTGTTTCAGTTGTTTTTTTCATAAAGCATTTTTTTTTTCTTGCTTTTAAAATCTGCAAAATCTTTATCCAAGGAACTTAAGATCAACTATAGTCAATTCATTATATCTCTGAAGACATGTGATCTCAGTTAACCAATCATTATCATTTCCTTATTCACTCGAGTTATTGCTTAGTCGCGTCTTGAATGTCGTAAGTTACTTCCGGTGTTTACATCAAATTCGTCATCGGGCTACAGTGTTTAATTTTTATTATTTTTGTTGGTTTTTCAATATTAATAATATTTTTATATATTTATTTATTTATTTATTTATTTTTGTCTTTTCGAATTCATTAAAAGCTTGTTTTTTGTCCATTTCTGTTATCTATGTCGGCTGCTCTCTTTTAATGCCTGGCAATTCAATCAATGGGCTAGACTTAGTAGTAAGCATTTCTTCGATTTCCTTAACAATATTGAACACTGAATGAGATGAAATACCTGCTGCTTCAGCCATTTTATGATAGAGATAGATGGCTTGAAATAAAAAAAACAACAGCATTCCAAATGATTTCTCTCAATTGACTCTTCAATGTTTTGTTGGCACAAACGACAACAGTATGTGTTCAGCAGCCGCCATGTTCAAAACGGAAGTATGAGAAGTAACTTAATGCTCAATCCTTACCATATATGAATCGCTAACTGCAGAAAGGCATCATGTCCAAGTTTTATGATTTTTTTTTTTTTATTATTATTATTAAAATTGTGTCTAGGAACAAGACGCAACGTTTCCTGCAGAAAGGAAACATGTTCGCACAGTAGTATTGGCATGACAACGCCTTCAATATTCTATTTAACACAGAAAGGGAATTAGTCCAGCCTAAGTGATGATTCGTATGGTAAAAATGTCCCCAAAAAACCAAAAAAGGGCTTTTGCCGTAATACAGAGAAATGACTTTTTCATCCCAGAACCCTAACACGGTGCAATGTAACATGAACATCGCCGGCTTAGCAATGGATTCATTCAGACTTCGGAATGCAGAACAGCCAATTCAGACACCTACCAGAAAAGCTTATTCAATGTACTTCCAATTAACAACAAAAAAATGGAAGACATTAAGAAAACATTGGTATACATACCGGAAGATAAAATGAATTTTTGGAATCCGAATTTGTCATGGCCAATGACAACGGCATCCACAGAAGAAAACTATAATAATTAAAAACTTTAACTGAAATTCCTTTCAAAGTTCAAATGTATGATTTCGTTGTTTTATTTCATGTATGGGACATTGTTTTATTTCATTAAAATCAATTTTCACAAAATATTCTGTTTGTATATTGATTGCTTTCCATGAAACATCTTTAAAAATTCTAGTTTACGGTAGAAAGAGAACATGTCCTTAACACAAAAAAAATCTCTACCCTTTCCTCTTAAAATATTTAAATATTTTATAAGTACATAGCAGTCCAGAATGCCCAGTCACATAACACTAAAATGTAAACAAATTAATATCAGTGGTGTATTAGAGTTTACTAAGTTTTTTGTGTCTCCTGTGAAATTGGCGAAATTGGACTTGTTTCTTTTCTGCAGTTAGCGATTCATATAGAGTTGTCATGTGTCTTCAGAGATATAATGAATTGACTTTAGTGCAGGAAATCTTGCTTGGGGATGATTCAATTTGACTCTCACTATGAACTCGTATTCAATATTACATGGTATTAATATAAATTATGCTGATTAATCTATCAGTTAACCCTTTCTACTTGTATTCTTTTATAAATTAAAATATAATTACATGTTTTGAGGATGGTTGTGCCTTGAAAATAGTCTTAAAAATTTAATCTCACTTTGTTTATATTACATGTTAATAGTTTCTTATTTCTCTCCCTCAGAAGCTTTTCTTGTAAAAAGTAGTGTTAGTTGTGCAATATTATTGAGTAAGGTTATATTGAGATTTGTTCCAGTACCATTTAACAGCTTTTCTGGCTTGTGGAGAAATCCCAAAGATTTGTTGTATATCTTATAAATAAGATTCCCTTCTTAAGTAGTTGATTGATTGCTCAATACTTCTTGTCCAGTCATGGCCTGTAGTGGAGATGAGTTCCATAGTCTTTGCCAAATTTATCATATTTGTTTGAAATTTCAAACTAGCTTTGAAGGGGATGATGAACTATAGTAATTTATAAGCCACCTTGCAATTAGTTGGAGTATCTTATTCTTGTTAGTATACCATGTTCAAGTACTTCATAGATTTGTTTCAGAATGGGAAGTGAGGAACATTTCAGCTGAAAGACTGAAGATTATTTCCCAGCATTCCTTGCAGTGATACATATAATATAGTCTCTTGATACAATTTTGCATCTGTATCTATCGATGAATCTCGATGAAGCCTTTTATGTAGATGAGTTTTTTCCTGTGGAGCCATTCATTTCTGTTTGAAAGTTGATTTTGAATGGTCTTTCTTGTATTATGCTGTTGACTTCCATCTGCCAGACTGATCCGTCATGATGTCCTTATCTACTTGTGTGTGTACCACATTGTATTTTCTGGAGTGGTTTCCTGAGTTTGTTAATTTTAAATTTTAGTTTAATTATTTTCACTGCTGCCTCATTTGTTAAGGTCTTGCTGAAATCCATCACAATCAATTGGAACTCATGGTATCTTTTTAAGTAAAATTGTGAAACTAAAACACCATTTGGGAGAAAGGTGAAAATACAGATAGTGGATAACATTGGAGAAGTGGGTGACTGTATGCTTTACTTAACCTATTCAGGAGATGCTGAACCCACTTAAAATATATTGCAGTGGAGGTTCCGTTTTACTACATCTCAAGAAAGTTGTAAGATTTATACAATCAATTATTAATTTGATTAATAGTAATAAAATGTCTGCAATCAAAACACTGATTTTAGAATAGTTCAGAATCAAGTAAAATCAAGTAAATTTGATGAATTTAAGAGAAAAACAATTGAATTTTCTAACTATTACAAACTCATTTCGACAATTTCAGAGAATCGGTTGTGTATGCTGAGTTTGGCTTGAGTGCCTTCTAGATCCTTTGGACTACTGTATACTGAGTTAAGCATTTATGTCCAGTGATGCTCTGATTTTATCAACATGGCATATAAAATCAGTTTTTTTTTTGTTTTAACATTCACCAATTTTACATGGTAATTGTCAACAGTTTTCCGAATTCACAATGACATATACAAAATAAAATATCTATTGAGTTAACTGTAACTTAAATCAATTTCTGTAAATTAACTATAAAGGCAATGCAAATAAAAATAAAAATTTACATAAATTCAAAACACATTCAAAATAAATTTACAACAAAATACTTTAACAATAATTTAGTCAAATATTATATTTAAAGTTGTAAAAAATAGTCCCCTTTACTAAAGCTTCATTTACAGTGAGGCTGGAGGTCATTTCAAGTCATCAATAGTTAGGGTTATTTAAAATTATCATATTGTTCCTATTAATGCAGTTAAAAATTTTGAATATTAAATATGAAAGCATTAAGAATATATTTCCTTATTACTATTTGTCTGTGTTTATTGAAATTCTTTTTATTTATTTAATTTCAAAAACATTCAATGCTTGGAGATAAACTCATAAAGACTATGTTGAAATAATAATAATAATAATAATCTTCTGCTTCTTCTTCCCTTTGCGTGTTAGGCCTTGTGGCCTGTTATGGTTTCCTTCCAGCATTTAAACTTCCCACAGATCTCATTCTGATCTGTTTGTAATCAAGGATCTGCTAGGTGATTCTGTTTTTTGGCATACATTGTACATGTGTGCACCATCTGTTTCTGTATTGTTGGAGCTGATCTAAAATTGGTTTAATCTTTAATTCGTCGTTAATCTCCCTGTTACATTTATCATCCAGTAATATATATCCCTCTGTAATTCTTTTTCCCAAGAGTTGAGGCTTTGCTACCATACAGCAAAATGGGTCTTGCAAGGGTTTTATATATTCTGATCCTTGTTTGTTTTTGAACTAATGATGGTTTAAACCTTAATGATGTATGAAATTAATAATTTTATGTCCTATATATCTTCTTCTTTATTACATGAAAGTTGATAACAGGGGTATTTGAAACTGTTGGTCTCTTCTACAATGTGACCATCTAAACATATCTTACTTCTTACTGGGATGTTTGCTTCTATTGTCCTCCAAATGAAAGATGGCCGCCCTGTTTTTGTGAGATCTGCGCATGTATGATCGATTAGTCTGGTCAGGCACTTCTGTCTGATTTTATGACAGGACGCCGCCATTACAGTAATCGCTTGTTACTTTGCAAAAGAGCATTGTATTTATAAATAATATATATTTATTTATTTATATAAATACGTATTGTTAACAACTGGTATTGAAATAACGCTAAATAGTCGAGAGAAGTTTTAATTTGGCTTTATCAACATGTCTTTCTCAGTGAAAACAGACGCCGTCGTCCATTGTGACAGGAAAACATAATTGATCAGCTACCGGAAGGGCTGCGCAGTTCAAACTTCCGCCGGCCAACTTTCATTTGGAGGACAATAAATGTCATTATTTTAGTTTTTCTATTGAGATCTTCATATTAAACTTTTTGGCTGTAATATTCAGATGATGGATAGAGTACAGTAAATCATCTTTCATGAGTTGTTAGGAAGACCAGATCATCAGAATGTATCAATGTTCTGGTGTTTGTTCAGTTTAAGGAATCCATGCACTGTGAGTTTCCAGTGCCTGATTATCGAGTGTGTGTGTGTCTGTGTGTGTGTGTGATAGATAGATATTAAAAGGAAGTGGTGAAAGGCCGCATTGTTGATGGACTCCTTTATTAATTGGTTTCGAGTCTGAGACGTGATTATGAACTTTATTGTGATTAAGTTTTCATTGTAGATGTTGTTTATTATTTCCGTCTTCTTTCATGATTCGAAAAGTTTATTGTGGTTTACATTGTCAAAAGCTTTAGAATTATTAATGAACCCTAAATGGATTTCGTGAAATTCTCTGTGTTTTTCAATAAGCAATTTGAACGTAAAGTAGCCTTCGGCACAAGATCGGCCTTTCCTAATTCTGTACTTCATGAATTATATTTTCATAGTTTATTCTAATTTTTGTTTCCAAAATTTTTTGCTATATATTTTCTAGCCTGTATTAAGCAGACTTTTACTGCTATAGTTCTCACAATAGTTGTTGCCACCCTTCTTATATATCGAGATGATTAATGCTTTTTGACAACTCTTTGGAGGAAGCTTTCCCTTATAAACAGAGTGAGAAAACAAATTTTCACAGCATGTTTTATTAGTTCAATATTTATATTGTCTTCTCATGGAGACTTGTACATTTTGGAGATCTTGATAAAACTCCAGCTCTAGATTTTCCACAATCTGAATGTGTGTTGTAGCTTGAAATTGTTAGGCTTCTGAAGTTTATTGTCCAAAGCTTTTGATACAATTGAGCCAGGTTTCATGTGTAATGGTTGAGATTCTCGCATTATCTCCAATTTCTCAGTTTAAATTATTTAAAATTTTATATGTTTTATATGGTTGGTTGTGGGCATGTAACATCAGATTCCAAAGTTCTCCCAAAAATCTCTATATTTCCTGACTGTTTGTTTAGCAGTAGCACTCCTTTTATATTCTATATAATCAATCATCATTTTTTTCTGGAGGCTAAATATTTCTTGAATGCTTCTCTTTTATTTTGGACTAGCTGTACCCGGCATGTGTTGCAATGCCACTCAAAGAAAGAAAGGGCTCGGTGAGAAGGGGCCGTAAATATAAGGTCCCGGTATCTGTCGGGTGTGGGACACTTAGGCTCT
>JAFIDM010009631.1:5523144-5557581 GCA_023159025.1 Thereuonema tuberculata
TAAATATAAGGTCCCGGTATCTGTCGGGTGTGGGACACTTAGGCTCTTGTGGCGCCTTCCCCCCACCGAAGTGTGGTGTCCCTGCCGCGACCCCCCCATAGGAGAACAAATTTTTCCCTTTTTGCAATTGACTTAAGGAGCCCGAGAAGGGGCCCTAAATATAAGGTCCCTGTGTCGATCAGGGGTGGGACACTAGGCCCTTGTGTCGCCTTCCCCCCACTCAAGTGTCGTGTCCCTGCCCCCCCCCCCCTAGGAGAGCGAATTTTTCACTTCACATAATATATGTGTAGTTCTCTTTTTTACCACCAGGTGGATATTGGGTATTTCAGGGATTTTATCCCTTTTCAACCCCCTGGTGGCGGGGTCCAGGTTCTAAGGTAGCCTATCTTTTTCGGAGGGTCCTAAAGAGTAATTCTGCAAAGTTTGGTCCAGATAGGTCAAAGGGCCTAGGAGTGTATAAAGGACAAACAAAGATACATTCATCTTTATATATATATAGATGATATTTTTTACATTGTCATCCCATTTCCTCAATCCTCTGTTCTAAGCCATGGTTTCTTCCACCCCAAACATTCAAAGGCTGCTTCCATAATAAAAAAGAACAAGACATTATAGAGAATAATAATAATAACTTAAATAATGCTAAATAAAGTGTCGTTACATAGAGGATATCTTGAACGTAACAGAAATCAGTGAAAATTCATCTGTATATGAAAAAAAAAAAATAAGTTATTGGACTTCATTTTCAATAATTTAAATTTTTTTTAATTTTTAAAAATTAAACAAAGTAAAAATAAAAAGGTTCTTAGAACACAGTACAGCCAAACTTGGATAATTCGAAGTTGAAGGGACCAGAGAAAAAGTTCGAAATATCCAAAAATTCGAATTACATATATTCTCTCAAACAGAAGAGATAAATAAACAAGGTAGGGAAAGCGATTAGTAAACTAATCACAATGCTTCGCAACGTCTTCTGATCATTGATATTGCTTTAATTTCCTTGTGTTTATTTCCAATAAACGCAACAATTGCTCCTTTTGACAATCACAGCAATCACTATAAATGTGATTGTTATGATTCGCCTGACAAAATGCCTCGCGAAGACGGTGGTCGTTCGGTGTCAATTGCTGCAGCCTCTGCAGGCAATATGTAGGCGTTTTCCGCAGCACATGCCACACAGTCATCATCTTGGGGATGCCCAGTTCTGCACTTCCTTTGGGCGTTGATTTGTTAGGGCTACAACGGTATATGTCGCGAATGCGGCGCACGTTCTCCTCAGGGACTATCAGTCGGCCACTCGACTTGCCCTTATAAATGCACCTACTTCATTTAAATTGCTTGTACCAGTTACGAATGGAATTCTTGGCAGGTGGGTCATTCTGAAATTTGGTGTGAAAACCACGCTGCACCACCATCACCAACCTGGTTGCGTGATATTCGAGAACACAGTAATACCTTTTCCGCACCTGTGTACACTATTTTGTCAACAACATCACCTGGCGGAGCAGCAGAGGCAATCGTTTTTTATATGGCGCAACAGCCAATGACCCACTGTTGTCGCATTAGCCAGGACTGCGTAATTCGGGTTTCCAGTTGCCGTGTGCCTAATGTAGGTCATATTTTACAGTTCTGTGATATACAAAACAAACTTGAACATGTGCTCTATCCAACTGTACCATTCGTCGCAGCATAACTGCAATAGCAATTGTACAGGAAAGTTTTGAAATCGTTCAAAACATTTTTAATCACCCTGTATTAAAGAGGCACTGTTTTTAAACTTTAAACTAATACTGTTTTCCATAGAAACACTGATTGAAGATTCACGAGTCTTTATAGTTATTATTAATACTGTAAATTCAGCTGTTACTTCCATTGATTATTACTTTTAAGCAAGATACTTAAAATTCATTTAACAGTAACTACCTAAAATACTAATTGTTTTGCTAAATCTGATGGAAAACTTAAGTCAACTTCATCAGCTGTTGTATGATAAAAATTATAATCACTAATTACTAAGAAGATTATTTTCAGAAGTGGATAACACTTTAATAATTTGCAGGCTTTCTTTAGAAATTTATCAGCATTTTTATGTGAATGTATTTAGAAAATTTGGATAGAAACTTAGAGGTTTAAATTTGATGATTTTGCTGATTTTACTAAAACTGAAAAATTTCTTGGAATTAACAAACATCATGGAAATCAGAAGGATGAGGCCTTTCATATTGTGTATCAGGAATCATTGTCAAATCTGGAGAGAGAACAGCAACAGAATAAGTTCGATGGACAAGGCAGATGTAGGAGAAGGTAGTAACGAGTGGGATTACAAAGGGAAAAAAAAAAAACTGTCCCTAAAGAGATATAGCTGGTGGGAAAAGAACCGGAGGCTGAAGGATTGGTGGAAAAGCAGTCATTTCAAATACATTCTAGGCCAGAGATCAGCAGCCTTTTAGCTGGGAAGAGGAGCTGCATGTCCTACTTGAGTTCCTGCAAGCTACCATACAAACATGAAGTTCCTGAAATTGCTTAAAGCTACTTTCTTTTCTTTTTTCTTTATTTTGTGTTGTTTTCACAACTTAGCAAAAGAAAACTTTTCATTTATTATTAAATTATAATATTTATCAAATACAAAGAGTAGAAAGCTTTCCATTTCCTGAAAAAAATTGAATTAATTTTAATCGTATCAAAGCATGTCGCAAGGATTAATAAATGGATTAATATGTATTCTTAGACATTGATAGGAATGCATTGTTTCTCTTCTAAAGCAGTATTGTACAATGAAAGTGTTCAGTTCAAAAACGGAAACGGATCGTTGCAAAATGATGACTCTTTGCTAAAAGGCAGACGTTTACATAGATCATCTTTAGTATATTGCTGAAACATATTTTGCAGTATGTGCTGATTGTAGTGTGATTTATGTATATACATTATATTTTAGTTGACTACACAAATGTGACTTTGTTACTGTTAATATGACCCATCTTACAATTATTTCATTTGATTTAGTTTAAATACGATTTTGTTGTTGTACGCTATTAGGACCAACTCGTGCAGCACAATGTTTGCTGTAGCCACTGTGTTTAAAGCATTAATTCTAGTATTCAACATTTCCATTTATTCCTTTTCTTCTTCTCCAATACTGTTGATTTACTATGCTATCAGTTTGTTTATGTTTTTATTATAAAGTTTCTGTAATGGAACATTCCTATGCCATATATTTAATATCATATTGTAACTGTATTCCTATAATGTGTTTGTCACTTAATTTTGTGGAATTTATTTGGTTGGTGAAAAAGTTCTTCGTTTTTCCAAAAGGTGGCTCTGTTGGAAAACCACATATTGCAAGTTTCATTCTGAATCTAGTGAGCCTTAATTATTTGTCCGCTGGTACTGTGGGGGGCATTCCCAATGTCACATTAGCTGCTCGATGCTTCCCCGCATGCCCCACGCTTAAATGGAAGTTTACCCCATCTCCGAGCAATGCAGGAAAGCACTACTTCACAATGTGACATTGGAAATGCACCCAACAGTACATCGTTGTGTTTTTTAAGGGTAAGAATTGTTAAGATTGTTTAACTTTTATTCATACAATAAATGAAATGTGCTGTATGTGGGGAAGCTGTTGTCATTGTTTGGATTTTTTAAAAGTAGTTTACAAAATTCCTTTCTGAAGCTTTTTCTTTTCAAGACGCTCCTTGATCTGAAAGGCTCTCTGAAGTTGATGGTGACAAAATTGCAGCAGTAATTCACAGTGTATCACTAAGGAGATTATCGAAAGTCTCTTCAAAGCACATGGATCAGTTATTGACCTTTGAAGATGCATATCTGTACCCAAGGAAAGTGATACGTTGTATCTAGTGGTATTGGAGGGAAATTATTCATTATGAACTCTTGGCAAGCAACCAAACTATCCAATATGATAAAGTACTTCTTCCAGATAGACGATCTGAGGTCAGCCATTCACAAAAAAACAAAAACATCCAGCAGTGGCTGAAAGAAAAAGAATTGTTCCATCATGACAATGGCAGACCACATACATTTTTATCCACTACACAAAGGTTTTGTGCTGCCCTCCGTACTCGCTGGACCTTGTGCCTTAAGATTACCATTTATTGTGGTTCTCTCTAGAATAGATTAAATGGGATGGACTTTGAATTGAATAAATGAAGTTATTCACTTCATAGCATTTAATATTTTAACCTGCTACATCTGTAGTTCTTTATCAAAAATGACAATCATTCATTACACTTAATTTTCAATACACCATCATTCTTACTGTTGAAGGCACAAACCTTTACCTTGTTTTCAAGTATTTATCTTACTACTATTTGTAGCATAAATATTGTGTTGGATAATGTTAAATACTATTGATACACCTTATCTCTTGTTGGAAATATTAAATATGTTGAATAAATGAATGACTTTGAATGTTTAGAAGACAAAATCTAGTTGAATTCTTTAAGATCTCCTCTCCACTCCCGGGTTTTTTTGTGAGGTGAAAAAGAAAAATACTGCTATCTCTCATGCCATGACCATTCAACTTATGACTTTCCTTATTGCAACTGCTTTGTGCTTTATTCCTTACCTTCATCATTGCTTTTATTACTTTTCTCTCAGTGATTAAGATTATGGATTATTTTAATTAATAAAATATAAATTTATTTTTGCAGTATGAAGTTATATGTTGTTATACTAATTTCTTTTTATAAGGCTTCACTTTCTGGAGTCAGTAGAATAGAATAATAGTGTGCATCTTCTTCATTTCCATTCCCTAGTTTTCAAGAAAATGTTCTCATCTGTTTTCCTGTTCCTCCATGCTTTCTCAATCCTTCACTGTGTATCAGTTGTTATATAGTACTTCACCTTTCTCTAGGTCCCCAAAAATTGCAATGGAATTTTACCTCTAGAGAACAAATACAAATTGAACTGTTTGGTGTTTTGGGGCACTGCATTTCCAACCAAACTTATGTTGTTCATCATTCTCACCCTAGTGGAATCCTTGTCTCCTTGATTTTTCAGGTTTGCTCAGATATCTTGCACATCTGTAAGATTATCTCTGTCTCTTCTGTTACAGGAGAAACTGTAACAGAGTTTCTGCTTTTCTGTTCTGTCTTAACATTTCAATCCCAGCAGAGGTTTGTGATTTTCCTAGGTTATTTCTCCTCCAGACAGGCCATAGGATTCACCCAGCCGTCTGTAAAATGGGAACCAGGTTTCTTTCAATTAGTCCTGATTGTCAGTGAAATGTCGGAGCCTATACCTTCATGAGCCAGCTGAAGCTCATAAGACAAATACCTACATACTGAGCTTAGTCATTTCATGTAAATTCTCTGTTGTTAAGTTTCTGACTTGCCTGGACATTACATACTGTTTCCAGGCATGTCTCTGGTTGTTGTCTGATGAACTCTTCACTACATTATGCACACACTATTAGCTCCCTGTCTTAATAGAATTATAGCCTTTTTCATTTTCCAGTTTGGACATTGTCAGTATCATCCTATTCAGCAAAAACTGGCCGCCTTGTCTCCTGTAGAACATGTTATTTCATTTCATGCTTGGTCATTGTCTACACCTGTTTTCTTATTCATATAATTCAGCATCTCTGAGCCCACCTATCCCTTAGGGATGCTGATAAAATGATGTTAACTATCTCACCTAGCTCATGCTTGTCCTCTTTCATTTAATACTTTGCCATCTCCATAGTGCACTACTAATGAGAGCATCTTTTCTTCTTCATGTTGCATGTTTTTTCCTGTTGCTCATGTGGACCATGCCTGCTGTTGTGTTCTTCAGTTCCCTTCACTTTATCATCTGGCTCTTTGCATCGCTATGACTTCCATTACTCCCAATGTGAATGTATTTTCATTTGCAAACTACACTCCACATAACTACTTGATCTTGTTGTTCCAATATGATCTCCAGAACCTGGTATTCTCTGCTGCTGTACCTCTCCATTTTCGTCACCTTGTTTAGTGTCCACTAATTCCTCCAGTACCAGTATGTCTTAATTTTCCCACACAAACTATCCTATTGCTTCTGTTGTCTTTACTACAGTACTTCTGATCCCCTTATGTCCATACTATCTTCTTTATCTGTAACTTTTAGTGCTCACTGTGAGAGTGCCATTTCTTCTTTATGCTGAAATCTACTTCTACTATGTACTGTATCTACCAGCATCAATTTTTTTAAGTCTCTGTTTCCTCCTGCTGTGGGTATCTTGTTCTTTGGTACTTGAAATTGTAGTTCCTGATTTTCTGTCAGCAACTTTACATTGGTCTCCTATAATTGTTAGTTGGTTGGCTTCATCTGCCAGATGCTGCATCTCCTCGCATTTGAGGTTTTCTTTTGATGTTGCATTTTATCTCCATCCAATATTTTACCTCGCTGGGTGATTTGCTGATTCTGGTGTTGATATTTCCAGAACTCGATTGATCTGTACTGTCTGTCTCTTCTCCGGATCACTGTGTTTCTTTTCATGTTACTGCTCTGCCTCTTACTATTGTTGTGATTCATAGTTACTAGACTTCATTTGTAATTTTTATGTATAGCTCCCCTCTGGAGCTTTTTATTTGTATTACTGAACTTCATCCACCTCTTTCTATCTGTTTTCTCCATATTTTCTTTTGACCTTCCTTCCAAGTGGACATTGTTCTGTATAAGTTTTGAATCAAGGTTGGTAAGTCTCATTGTTTATGACATTTCCGTATAATGTCTGTTAGTGAGCAGCTGGGCATGATTTTGTGATATTTATTTCTCTTGAAAATATTCAAAGAATTTTCAGATGGATCTCATCATGTTTTTCCCCAACTACCTTTGGTATTCGTCAGTCCTGATGCTTTGCCTATGTACATTCTGCTTTTCATCTATCACTCAGTCTCTTATTTTGGATCCCTATTGGTTGATATTTATATATCATTTCCTTAAATAGCTGTTTATTTAGTTTCATACAAATTCGGTGACTTAATAATTTTCTCTAAATTAAATTAAAATGTAATTTAATTGAATTGAATCAAGTTTCTCAATTAAAAAAAAATCAATTTTGCTGAGCATTATAATGCATAAGCATTGAAAGCATTGTGATTAGAATCCTAATCAAAATACTAATTTTACTAAAAAAATAAATAAAAGCAAACTACATTTTAACATAACACCTTAATTGTATTTTCATGAATTTCATTGGCAGTTTCTCGTCTCTGTTTGATGATTTCATTTATTGTAGTAAATTATTTATTAAAAAAATATATTTTTTATCTTTAGTCCTCAAGCACTTCATTGATTATAATTAAAATAATTAATTTTTGAACATCAATATAAATTTCCTCATACATGATTTGGACTTTTTACAGATATAAGCCTCCACCCTCACACAAATCTGATTCACAGGACAGTGGTCATAATCCTACCACAACAAATTCACAGAATTCTTCTTCTTCTTCAGATTCAACATCTCCAGAACAACAGGTAATGTTTTTAATGATAAAAATGCCAACTACAACCAGCACATAAACAACAAACATGATAAAAATGGGAAATAACTACGTACGTTTCGAACCACTCTTCATTAGGGGTCCCTTATCAAGTTTCCCTGAACTTAAAAATATCATTTCTTCTCTTTGGAAGAAAGGCATCATACGAAAACAAACCAGAGAATCGTACGTAGTTATTTCCCATTTTTATCATGTTTGTTGTTTATGTGCTATTTGTAGTTGGCATTGTTATTATTAATGATTTTAGCACATTAAAAAATTTCTTCAATATAGGTAATGTTTTTACTTTTTATTTCTATATTTACATACAAATTGAAGTCATTAAATAAACTTTCATAGAAATCCAGACAAGGAGGGAGATAATATTTGATGTATACTGTAAATTGTAACACCTTTTATTTCATATACCAGTTGGCCATAATTAAACAGGAGGTGTTTGGAGTGCAGTAGCCAAAAAACTGTTGGGCCAAAAATGGAAAAATTTGGTGTATATACTATTCAGACCATGGGATTACGATTTCCCAGGAAAAAAAATTTTGTTTCGAATGGCGCCACTAGGGAAACTGGTGCTGCATGATGAGGTAATCAGACATAGGAAAGAAAACAAAAGCGTACAGTTGACAATAGATTTTATTGTTAGTCAGTTACATGAACGGTTCAATATATTGTCCTTGCATTTTGTCCAAAATCTGCATTTCGGATCTCACATAAAGCAGTATTTGGTTCTTCAGTGTTGCCAACCTATCAACATGTCCTTGGTAAACCAATGCTTTCAAGTAACCCCACAACCAAAAGTCACATGGTATGAGATCCAGGCGAATGTGTGAGCCACGTCAGGAATGCTCGACTAATTATGTGGTTGTCGGTGAAATGCTGACGTAGGACTTGCTGCGCTGTCAATCCCATGTGAGGGGTGCACTCTCCATCCTGCATGAACACAGTCATGTCAAGACATCCATGCTGTTGAAGTTCAGGAATAACGAAATTCCACAGCCTCTGTTGATATTGCACTGCAGTGACAGAACATATCACTGGTCCTGTTGGTTGCAATTCTTCGAAAAAGTACAGACCAATTACGAAGGAGGCGGTAAAGTCACACCACACTGTGACCTTCAGTGGATACAACAGCATTGCTCAATAGAATGTGGGTTCTAAGTAGCCCAAATCCGACAGTTTTGGGTATTGACAGTGCTGCTGAGATAAAAATGTACCTAATCACTCTATGGAATGTTCCAAAGCCATGCCTCATCCACTTCCATCCGAGCTAGGAAGAGGTGAGAAATGTAGGTGCATTTCCGCATCTCCTTGAACCAGATGTTGGACTAGGCTATTCCTGTAAGGGTGAAACTTCAGCATTTTGCTCATGCATTTCCATACAGTTGAATGCAGCATATCCAGTTACTTAGATATTGCCAGATCCGTGGACAGCATTTATTTCCATTACGGACGTTGCAACAGTTTTAACTTTGTGATTTGATACCAGTTTGCATTCGTGTCCTGGTTGTCCTTGTAAAGATCCAGTATTTTCAAAATTTGAGATCATGTTTAGCAAATTGGTAATAGGTCATGGGACCTTTCCATAGGCCCTTCGTTGTTCGGAATAACTGTAGTGCAACGGATGTATTACTGTTATTCTTGTAATAAAACTTATAAGCAACGTACGATAGCATGGTGTATAGTAATGTCCACAGCACCATTAAGCAGGTGGAACCATCCGCATTTCTGATTTTGTCTGTTGTTTGTCACTGGGTGGCTGTCAGTGTAGAGCGCCAGTTTCCGTTCAGAACTAAAACAATTTATCTGCAAAATCATAATCCCATATTCCGTATAGTATATACACCAAATTTGGCCTTTTTTGGTCCAACAGTTTTTTGCCTATCACACTCCAAACACCTGTTTAATTATGGCCACCCAGCAGATAAGGTCCATCACATTAAATTGGACTTTACACTTGTATTTTGGGATATGTTAAGCTAATAATACTTTATTTATTTTCGAAAAAACAGCAAATATGATTATCTTTATTAATTTTAATTGGCAATTTCTAGATTTAGAACCTTTAACTTAAGTTTACAGATCAATTAATAAAAATGAAAATGAAGCAACACATTAAAAATTGGTTAAAATTGATGAAAAATTAGTGTTGAAAATATTAATTGAAAAATTAGATTGCTGATAAATAAAAATAATGAAATGCTTCATAGTTGATTCTTATTAGACTTAATCCCTTTGAGAATCTATATTACTAAAATCTTTTATTTCTCTGTCTGTCTTTCTGTGTGTCTGTCTGTGTGTCTGTCCGGTGCAGTTTTCTGTGAGAATGAAAAATAAAAAGAATTTTTTCAATGAAACATCCGCGACAGGAATCGAACCTGCAACCTTCTGATCCGAAGTCAGACATCTTACCCATTAGGCCATGGAAACTACAACTCTCTTCAAATTGCTTTTTTGACTTATCTGTCAAAACTGAACTGACTTTGACTGAAAAGTAACAATCTATATTACTAAAATCTTTTATTTCTCTGTCTGTCTGTCTGTGTGTCTGTCTGTCCGGCGCAGTTTTCTGTGAGAATGAAAAATAGAAAGAATTTTTTCAATGAAACATCCGCGACAGGAATTGAACCTGCAACCTTCTGATCCGAAGTCAGACATCTTACCCATTAGGCCATGGAAACTACAACTCTCTTCAAATTGCTTTTTTGACTTATCTGTCAAAACTGAACTGACTTTGACTGAAAAGTAACAATTGTAATTAAAAAGAAAGTCAAAAAAGAAAGACGCAGTACGTCATTAGGTAGAATACTGAGAAATCAGTATTTGTAACTTAAAAACCACTGAAAAGTATCAATTGGAATTGGATAAACGAGATGAACGAGAGTGTCGATAACATCAATCGAATGATAAGTCTAAGAATACAAGGAGAGACTACAGAGCATACAATACAAGTGCGAATAAAATTGACACTTCTGATAATCCATCACATGAACATCTCTATATGCCCAAGTGTCTGAACGCATTGAATCTCAGCGGAATTCCTCAACATCGTTTGTCATTGAAGATTGGATCTCCAATAATATTGTTGCGAAACATCAATCCCAAGTTTGCATACTGCAATGGAACTCAACTTAAATGCTGTTCATTCGATAATGATCTCATAGAAACCGAAATTATAACAGAACTCACAAAGGAGATTTTGTTTTCATCCATAGGATGTCTATGGAACCATGCGGTAATCTACTTCCATTCACTTTCACAAGAAAACAATTTCCGATCAGACCTTCTTATGCGATATTTATCAATAAAGCTCAAGGACAAACTCTAAATAAAGTTGCCATATAATTGGAAAACGTTGTCTTAACTCACATACAACTTTAGGTCTTTGAGTCACAATTTAACAGAATTTGGTTATCTTCACTCTAAAGAATACTCACAATCAATTTGTTGCGAAGAATTTCGTATACAAGCTATGATCTTCATTTATCATCTATATCATCTAACGTCCATCTGAAATCTCTTCTTCAAATATCTATATCGAACAATCTGATGGCCTAGCTATTAGATATAGATAATTTTCACTATTTGTAACTCAAAAGCCACTGAAAAGTATCAATTGGAATTGGATAAAAAAGAACAGAAAAAAAAAATAATCACTATTTCTATTAGGTAGAATACTGAAAAATCGCTATTCGTTACTCAAAAACAATCACTATTTCTAACTCAAAAACCACTGTAAAGTATCAATGGAAATAAAAAAAAGAGACTCAAGAAAGAAAGAAGCACTATTTCTATTAAGTAGAATACTGAAAGCTCACTATTTGTAGCTCAAAAGCGACTGAAAATTGTATCTATATTACGAAAAATCTTTTATTTCTCTTTCGGTCTGGTGCAATTATTAATTTACAAAAATAGAAATAATTTCTACAAGTTATCTACTGGAATCCAACATGCAACCTTCTGCTCCGAAGTTAGACGTCTTAGGCATTAGACCACAAGGATTACATTCTAATCTCTATAAAAAATAAAAATATATCACAGATATATGATTCACACGCTGATTCTAAAAGCAGTCGTGAATTGAGAGAATATATACATCAAAAATTAAAATAAAAAAAAACTTTAAAAAAATTTTATTTTTATTTTACTTGATGTAATTTGTGTGTGTGTGTGTTTTTAATAAATAACAAATTGTTTTCCGTTACATACGCGAGGCTTCCGGAGTGAAGCGACGGGTAGCCGACTAGTATAACCTAAGTTTTCATTCAGTATCTTTGCTCCATTGTTTTTTCATACAAATAAACTATACCTATTCTAGAAACTCAAAAACCACTAAACCGTAGCTTGCGGTTTATTCTTTAATCCTTCTACTGCAAAAAGAAAATACTAGCCCTTCAACCACCATCCTATGTCACATAATTGTCTTTATTCTTTCTGACAGAAGGTTATAATATAGTCAGTATTGCTTGGAAAAAATATTGTATTTAAATTTATACTTGCTGTTTTAAATGTAAAGATAACAAAGTCCACTTAAATTTAAAAAACAGATATTTACGTTTCCTAGCCATGTTAGAACTTCTAACACCTTTTAATTTAATGAATAGCATAATCATTATGGTGTAACCTCTTTCTTATATTTTCTAATATTCCAAATCTCATTTTAATCCAAAAAGAAAAGTGAAATTGGATGGGAGGAATATAGATCGAATATCAAGAACACAACTATACAATGGCACACCAGAAGAACCTAGACATCTTTCTAGTAACGCGTAGGTCCTCCTTTTGATCAGATAACCACAACACGACATGGGGATCGACTCCATGAGCTCTCTGAAAAACCGTGTAGATAGTGTACATCATGCCTCACCAATAGAGGTCCATAATTCTCTAATATTCAACGGTGGTGGAACCCTGGCACTTTGAACCACATCTCACCTGTGTTCTATTGTGTTGAAATCCAGTGAACAGCTGAGCCAACTCATGATGCAAAACACAGCGGAATGCTCCTCCATCCATAATTTAGTGACTGCTGACCTTTGCAGTGGCGCATTGTCCAGCTGATGCATGACATGAGCAGGTGCAAATGATTCACAAGAATTCTTACTTAGCATTCGCCAGTCAGTGATGTCTGCAAATGTATCAGAAGTGTTAATGCATACCACCTGAAAATATCCACACCATAACAGAGCCACCGCCACTCTGTATTCTCCCTTGTTGACATGTGGGATCCTTTACCTTGTGGGGTTACAGGGACCAAAGGGCCTATAAGACCCTCTGAGATAGGATTTATAAGATGCATGGACTCTACTCTTGTCAAACCTTGCAAATACTTAAAGCAAATGGCACTGAAATAGGGACCATCAGAGAGCAAGCTGAAGCATTTGGACGAGCATTTGCTTTCAACTCTAGCTCTGTTACATTTTTACATGAATTCCAAGTCATTAAATAAAGAGCCAAAGTTATTCCACCCAGATTTTATTTTACAAACAGAGAGCTGTTATAATCCTCCCTTTCTTTAGATGAATTAAAGTTATTGCCTTGGATAACAGCAAAACAATGCATGTTGCTCTGACGGAATACATTATGAAATGCTGTGTCACTTAACACCTACTTCACTGAAAGTCAGTTTTTCTATTTTGAATGGAATTTCAATATAAATTGTATTTCCAGATTGTTGGCGTCGAGCCATTATTACATCTTTTGCCAAACCTGGCAAAGATAGTATCTAAATAACTATTGCCCCATAGTATTTACCAGTTGCCTCTGCAAGACATGTGAAAGGATGGTGAATCTTGCCTGTTATCTTGAAAGCAAGAACCATCTTGCCTCTATACAGTGTGGCTTTCACAGCCTCAATCAACTGTTGACCATCTTATATGCCTAGAAGACAGTTTTCACATTATCTTTGCTAATAGAAAGCATCTAACTTCCAATATGATGTGGAGAAAGTTTCCTACAGGTTAGGGCTTGGTTGTTATATATCCATTTTGAATTAATTTTTTTTTTTTTGCAGATCGCACTTTTCAAGTCCATTTGGGATTAATTCTTTCCACATCTTTTTCTCAATAACTGGGAGTACCTCAGGGTTGGGTTTTGAGTGTTACACTTTTTTTTCCATAAAGATAAATTGAATCACATTTTCATTCTCACTATCTATCTGCAGCTCATTATACATCAATGATTTGCCATTCTTTTAACTTACATCTTATTGACAGACATCTTATTGAGAGATTAGCTTTGAATTGAGTGGATTGTTTTTAATGGCTTAACGTTCTCTGCTTTAAAGACTATCTGCTAACTTTTTGCTTTACATCAAGGGATTTTTCCTGAACCCATCCTGATACTTGACACACTCAAATTTTCCTGTACAACTCACCATAGATTTCATCAGCCTCATTTTTGACAAAAAAATGAATTTCAAAACAACACATAGAGAACCTTAGGAAGAAGTGTATTTTAAGATTAAATTGCTTAATAAAAGTGCTTTCTCATTTCACATGGGCTAGTGATCTCTTAACCTTATTACATATTTACAAATTTTTATTGGATCACAATTAGACTATGGCTATATTGTAAATGGACCTGTAGGGCTGTCTGCTATGCACATACTTGATCCTGTCCATCTTCAGGCCCTGCGTTTATGTCTTAGTGCATTTTGCACTTCACCTGCTCAAAGCTTGTATGCAGAGGCACTCGAACTATCACTAAGTTTTGTTTAGAAGACTTTGTCTTTTCAATATTATTCACTCATTTCATCTATTGCTAATAGTCTTGCCTTTATTATGTGTATGTTCTTCTTTTCAAGGATGACATTTTACCAATCATCCTTCCATTATAACACAATTTGGACATAGGTTGAAGAATTTGATGGATATACTGCAACTCGTAGACTATAAAATTGGAACTCTACCTAATTCAATCTGCTCACTGGAAATATAAAATACCTATCTGTGATTTTTCACTGCCTAAGTAAGAAAAAGAAAACACACCCTCAGTAGTCTTTCAGTCTTTGCACCATGAACATTCGTCATACCACTTGGATTGAAAGTCATACAACTTTTGATACACATAGATCTGAAGGACAGTCTTTTACAGTGTAAAGAGCAGCCTTTTACACTGAGAACTTCAGTTCTGTGATTCATCTTCCTGGAGAAGTTTCAGTTTTCATTGATGAACTATATGCCATTTTTATGACATTAAAATAAGAAACATTATTGAAAATTCTCTATAGTGATACTAAGATTGCACTGTGCAGTAACACCTCTTAGTTTCATTCTGTTCTTTTATCCATTTCAGAATTTTTACAACTGTTTAAATATAATATATCATTATCATTTTGTGCTCAATTCCAGGTCATGTTGGAATTGTTGATAATGAGCTCGCTGATTTTCTTTTTCATTCTGCTACTGCAAAGGATCTCTGTCCCTCATTCCAATATTTATAACTTTTTCATTCTCAATTGAAAGCTGCCTGGCAACAATTCTGGGATGAGCTTCATAGTAACATACTGAAGCTTGTTAGTTTGGTTTCATCCTCTCCTAAAATAGAATGTGTAAAAACTCGATGGGAGGATTTTTTTTTGGTGCATCTCCGAATCAGACACAGTAGACTAGCACACCAATATTTACTGTTAAAAGATCAGCCTCCCATGTGTGCTACGTGCAACATTGTTTTAACCATTCATCGTATTTTAGTTGAATGTTCTGCTTTTAATCAACATCATCGTCATTGTTTTATCATCTTTTTAAATACAACGTTGTATTCCATATTTCCTTGCTTGTAAATGACAATGATATTTTACATCTGATCAGTTTTAAAAGTCATTCATCTATGTGGCCTTACTACCTTTCTATGATTTTCAGATTTTTACTGGTGATTTTTATTTGCTTGTATATAATACTATGGTGGCTGCCTGTTGCTTCGTTCTGGAAGTCTCGTATATGTAACGTGATTGGAGTTATTGAAGGGAAACCAATGGTTATTTATTCAAAAAACCACATTACACCAAGAAAACTACAAACTAAAAGAAAAATAAATTAAAGTTTTCATCCTAACAAATATATACAATACAATATTTACAATTCTAAACAATTATCTTCATATACAATATTTTTGGTTTTATATTTTGTAATATAATCCTTAGCTAAAAGAATTCTGTTGACAATGCAACAATATGCCTGTTTCCTGGCAGCTCTTCCATTGTTGTGGATGTACACTGTCAGTTTTTTTAATAATTCAGGTTTGTATGTTGGTCTTGCTTTTAGCCCTACTATTCTTGTTCTTGGCCCAGTAGCAGAGGGCGCTTGGCTGCGGGTTCAATCCCTGGCCTTGGCAGAGGCCAGGGATTTTTATTTTCACGCTCTATTCTCCTCCAAACAGGTCCTAGAGTCTACCCAGCCCACTGTTGAATTGGAACCTGTTTCTTTCGCAGGAGATAAAGGTTGGCGGGTGTCTTGTGCTGACCACCCGACCTCAACTTAGTCCTGTTGATAATGAAGCGCTGGGATCCTTACCTCAGGCAACCCCAAGGCCCTGTATAGGCCTACAGTGGAACACTTAAACTTATTCTTGTTCTTTATTCTTGTTTTACTGGTCTTTTGTTCATATGTTGTTCAATAGAAGATGTTCTTGATTTTATCTATCTATATTGTTTCCTTTATAATTTTAACCTTTCTTGTCTCAGCATATTAGAAGGTGCTTTTGTTCCATTAAAATCAAAGAACCAACCAACAGAATTCTCATACTTGATTAAGAGCACTTAAAGAGTCCTACTTAACCCTACACATCATAGTCATTTACCAGGGTGAATTGAAGAACTGAATATTGAGTAATCTCTTTTTCCCTATTAGGTTTAGGAAATTTATTACCTGTAGATTCTTCAGCAACCTGAGCATGATGGAATGATTCATGGGAGTTCAGAATTGAAGATACCAGTGTTCTTGTTTCATCATCCATTGACTTAGCTCATGGTTGAAATGATAGATCAAGCTGACAGCTGACTTGGACACTGTGGAGGATTTAAAGTCCATGCTTAAGAATCTGGGTAGGAACCTGAAATCATTTCTAGGAATCTTATCTTCCTGCTGCATATTAAGATGTAAAGGCAATCATGTTGTCTTGTGATATACCAAACAAAGTAAAAAGATTAAATGCTGACAGTTCGGCTACCCTTATGGTTATGTGGAGCCTTTAGGGTCCACATCATGAAGTTGATTCTCTGGACTTTTTTGCATGAACTATTATCACTATCTTCACTATTACCAGTGATGATAACAACCCTACAAAGGGTGTCTTTTTTGCATCAAACATCCCAAAAAAACACTGTAAGTGATGATGAAGACCACTAATGAATTTAGTCAAGTGAGGAGCAATAGTTTTCTCAGTTGAGCAATGTATAATTTCATAACTGTACTGCAATGCAGTTATTACTTCAACTGGCATCAAAGTTTGAAAAGTGAAATTAAGGATAAATTGATATCGCCCTAACTTTCAAAAATATTGATCACATATACCTACATTGGATAACAATAGATAAGATCGATAAATAATAAAATCTCGGATAAAAACACAAACAATAAAAAATGAGGATATTTTTGCAGGATAAATACTTGTCTAGTGGAGGTTAGAAAGGAAGGGAGGTTAGAGCATGAACAGAGACAGGATGATTTGAAATTAAATAGGATTGAAGATGGGATTTCACTTATAAAAACTATATTCATGAATGAAATTTTACTATAATGAAAAAAAAAATGATGGTATTTATTATATTATAATGTTATCATGGGAAAAGAATCTTAAAGGAAATTATTTGCTTCAAAAGGAAAGGCAATGGAAAATTATTTCTTTAACTGCCAAAAAAAAGGGTTAAACATGTCATGGAGGAAAAAAAAATAAAAGCAAACTAAATGAACTGTGACACTCAAATATATCCATGTGGAGAATAAACAAACATATTTCTTAAAGATTGAATTTTAATATAAAGCATTCTTGCATCAGTATATTTGCCATTGTTTACTTTTTTCTTTTTTTTTTTTTTTTTTTTTCAGAAACATCAACAGTTTCTTGGAGATGCTTCTTGTGCTATTCCAAATTTTGGGGAAATTCATTATACTAATTCTTCATGGCCAGACAGTGTATCTTTAGAAGATGTTCTTATGTTTCAAAACTTATATAAAGAACACTGTGAAGTAAGTAATTACATTTTTTTTCTTAATTTTATACTATACTATTCTGAATTTAAAAGGAAAATTAAAGTTGAAGTCAGTGCTATTCAGAATGTGAAATTAACACAGGTTAAACACTGTCATTGAAAAGCTATGTGAATACATAGCATCCATTGTTCTGAGACTCAATTTGTGACCAATAATCAACAAATTTCCTGATTCTTCCCCTTTTTTAATAATCCTTGATAAAAATGCACAAAGCATTAGAACTCCGTCTTTTCTTTTTTTTTTTTTTTTTTTTTCCTGCATATATTGAATTGCATATTGAATTTTTCAGACTTATAGGCTTTGTATCAGTTGGATGCTTATGTACTGTAGAATTCGTTATTGAAATTGATCTATAAAGTTTGAAGAACTGTGTATAATTCCACACTGTTGTATTATCTTTCAAATACAGAATAAGGTAATAGTGACAGCAAAGTGGTTGATGGCAGTGTTTTTACTTTTACTGAATGTTTTTGAAGTGCTAAAAGGATCAGTAAATTATATTTAGAATACCTTGAAAGTTATAAGAATGCATTTATAATTCATCAGTACTGTCGAATAAAGAAGAGGGGATCATTACAATTAAGGAATATATTGATGTAACCCAAACATTATGCAGAACTTGAATTTACTATCCTAATGTCCTTATCTACTAAAACTGTAGAACACCAGTCAGTGACCATTGTGACAAAGTGGGAGATGGATCTAGAAACTAAAGATGGTTGTAAGTGCTAATGAATTCACATAAAAGTGAGGCATGAGATAAGCTTATAAGTACAGTATTTAGTCTAAAATTGTCATTGTTTAATAAGAGTGTAATTATAAGACAAGTTTGAAAGTATTGAACATAATAATTGTGGGAAAGAGAATAAAAATATTTTTAAAAAAAAAACCAACACAAAATCACAAATCTGAAGAAAGCAAATTGGTAGGGCAGTAAATTGCAAAAAAGTATATTAGCTATTCTACAAGAATTAAAGGAAGATACAGAAGTTGTAAAGGAAGATAGAAAGTTAATTAAGAAAATTTATGAAGAAAATTGAAGGCTAGAAATGAAATAAAGGTTATGAAAATAATTGAGAAATTAATAGTAGTTGATTAAATGAGTAAGTAAAATCATTATAAGAAAAAAATTAAAAGATGAAGAATCAATGTAGTATTTTAAGAAATCAAAAGAAGGAAGTGAGGATAAAACAAAAACAAAACTTAAATGGAACACAATCAAGGAACATAAAATGCACTTCCAGCCAAGCTTATAACTGAGGTGGAATGGAAGATGCTTATTGACTAGCACAGTAAAGGACACTTTGAATGAATAGCAGTTGTAGCTTTTTTTTCGATCTATGCACTCACGAATGCTAATGATCTGGCGACAATTGAAGAATTCTATCATCAGCTAGAGGATGAACTGTCGTTAATTCCCAGGAAGGACTTCCTGATTGTAGCGAATGACTTTAATGCCCAAGTTGGTGGAAACAGAAGGCAACGTAGAGTAACTGGCGGCTTCACTCCACATACAAGCACCTGTCAGAATGGCGAACGTCTCCTTGAACTAGCTAGTCATCATAGGCTCATGCTTGCTAATACGTTCTTTTGCCATAAGAAGCGGCATCTTCAAACATGGGTAAGCCCTCATGGGGCAACGAGAAATCAAATCGATTATATTCTAATCAAGCAGAAATGGAGCAAATCGATTACTGACTGCAGGTCCTTCTGGGGTCTCAGTGTTGTTACTGATCATGCCTTGGTGGCTGCCAAATTCCGTCTTAAAATCCAAAACAGGATGCGTAAACATGTCCTAAAACGCCCGAATATTCTCAGCCTCCATGATCCTAAGATAAGAGACCACTTTATGAAAACCTTTGAGAATGAAACATTAAAAACGGACATTTTACCACAATCTGTCGACGAATCTTGGTCGCTCCTTCGAAAACAATTGCAAGTTACGGTTAACCAATGCCTTCCACCATTTGTATCTCAGTTTAATGACTGGATCTCACTTGACACTATCCAGCTTTCCCAACAAAGAAAGTTAGCTCTTGCAAGCGATAATCATCCCTTGGCTGCTCAACTTGCCCGTGATGTTAAAAGAAGTGCTAGACAGGATAAAGAGATCTTTTTTAATCGGTTAGCCACGGAAATGGAAACAGCTCAACATCACGGTGATTACAGAAAATTCTTCAGATTGGTCAAGGTTACTTCTGGGAATTGTTCATCCCCTGTCAGCCAGTGTATCACGGATAAAAACGGCCAAGTGATTATGGATGTTGAAGCTAGACTGGCTAGGTGGCGTGAGTATTTTGAAGAGCTGTTAAACCGTCCTCAACCTGCGGCTCCCGTCACAGGAAACGCTAATGCTCCTATTCATCAGCCTTATGACGTCAGCGATCTGCCACCATCCAAGTCTGAAATTGCGGCGGTCATCCAAAAACTGAAAAATTGCAAGGCCCCTGGTGATGGACTGTCTCAGCGCTGAAATTTTTAGAGCGGGTGGTGTTCATGTGATCAATGCTTTAGAATGTGTTTTTGGTCTAATTTGGGAGAAAGAACAAATTCCAAGGGATTGGGAAACTGCCTTACTCCTCCCCTTATATAAAAAAGGTGCTAAAACAGAATGCAAGAACTACCGAGGAATTTCTCTGATTAACTTGGCGTATAAGATTCTTGAGGCCATACTACTAAATCGCATTAAAGATGAATGCCATCAACGAACCCGTGAAACCAGGCGGGTTTTAGGCCAGGCAGGGGGTGTATTGACCATATTAGTGCTCTAAGACATCTACTTGAACTGCGTCACGAGTTCAGGCAACCTACTTTCATTGCCTTTCTTGACTTTGCCGCTGCCTTTGATAGCATTCATAGGGAAAGTGTGTGGAAGCTGCTGCATCAGGACGGAATCCCTAACAAGCTGTGTGGCATCGTAATGGCTCTCTATCGTCATACTTTCTGCAAAGTAAAAGCTTATAATGAAGAAAGTGACCCTTTTATTGTGAACTCCGGAGTCAGGCAGGGTGGTATTCTGTCACCAACCTTATTCAACATCGGAATTGATGCCATTTTGTCGAAAGCGCTTGATAATCAGCCGGGAGGCGTCATTATCTACCCTAATAACTTTCTTCTGACTGACCTGACTTTCGCCGATGACATTGCCCTTATCGCAGATTCATTGGTTTCACTGCAAGGTATGGTGGATAGAGTCGCAAAAGAAGCTGCTAGTCTGGGCTTAGTCCTTAGTAGCAAAAAATCCAAGCTTTTGATGTGCTGCAACCAAGTTGACGGCCAAACCATCCACATTCAAAATGAGCCAATTGAAACTGTTGACCACTTCACCTACCTTGGCAGCAACATTACGGGCAATGGGGATGTGTCTTTAGAAATAAGTGCTAGAATCCAAAAGGCAACTATTGTCTGGTGCTCGCTCAAGAAATTTTGGGCTGGGAAAGACATTCGCCTGAACACTAAAGTCCGCATTTACAAGGCCGTTATCCTATTAACGTTATTGTACGATTGTGAAACCTGGCCCATGAAGGTCGCTCACCAACAAAATCTGGACCTTTTCAATCGTTGTTTGCGTCGTCTTACCAAAATCAAGTACACTGAAAAAATCACTAATGCAGAAATTCGCCGTAGATGTGATTTCAAGGAAAATCTATCTTCCATTGTCGAACTCAGACGATGGCATTGGCTGGGTCATACGTTGAGAATGCCAGCAGGTCGTATCGCAAGAATCTCCCTGCTTGCAGAGCCGGGTCTGGGCTGGAAGCGGCCAAAAGGAGGTGTTCGTCTAACAACTATACGTCACTTCAAGCGGAAGGCCGAAAATTTTATCTTACGCCCATTCAACCTTAGCCATAAGACATTCAACTGCGAGTGGCTACATCACCTGACAACCCTTGCCCATGACCGAAGACAATGGCGTCGGATTTCCATGGAAGTCGCCTATACCCACGATGGGTGATGAGGCGTTAAGTAAGTAAGTAAGTAGTACCCTTGTTGTAGGCACTCATGATCTCCTTTCTAAAGCCAATGCATCATTATTAGAGCATTGCAGGTAAGTTGAAAATAATCAAACCTAAGGGCAAGCCTCCCTCACAGTAAGGCTCATATTATAAAAGAACATAAATGCTACTATAGAATATTAAAAAAAAAATATGCCTGACTCGCCCTTATATGTAGAGAGCTTCAAATGAATTATGAAGTTTTTAAATTTTTGTGTCGCTTCACTAAAACTTTGATGCAGTTTTTAATGTAATGTAATATAAGACTTTTTTCTTTTTATTTTAATTGGCTGGTTAGATAAGACTTTGGACCCCTTCACCAATAAATAAATAAAGTAAATTGTATGTACAAGTAGCAGGGAAAAAGAAAATTAAAAATACCAGTCCTCCGCTGCACTAGTGTTGGGAAACACTAACATAGAATGTTAGTGGACTATGCTTAAAGACGAGTGTATTGTAGAGGATTGTGATGTTATCAGAAACGTGAGTGGAGAACATTAAATTGACTATCAAATAAGAAAAGTAAATATATGTGGATACATAAGTTGGCACAGACAAGAACAAAAAGGAAGACCAAGTAATTGTGTAAGTATTGCAAGAGAAATAAAATCTGGAGGTGCTGTGATCATTTTGCCACTGTTCACTATTCCTCGAAGTTGGTGTTTACAAGGTGATTGTAAACTTGACCTAGTTAGAGCACTGTGTAACTGTAACCAATAAGTGGATTGACACCAAAATTTGCATACAGTCTATTCAAAGGATGAGAAAAAGCATTATGCAAAAAAAATAAATCAGAATGTTCCCCTAGGGGGCGCTTTACAGCAAAATACACAAACAAAAGCAAGTAAATAACCAAGACCAACCTAAAATGACATTTTAAACTTTTAATTTTATCATTTTTCAACATTACGAATAAACTTAGTGAAAACTTGCCAGAATGAAAGTTTATGTGTGGTGGCCATGGAACATCCTGTGAAGCAACAAGGCACATTTTTATCTTAATGGAACAGTTACACCAAGAATTGTCGCATTTAGCCATGGAAAATCCACATGTTTTTCAGGAACGTTCCCTGCACTCTCCAAAGTGAGTTTCTGGTATGGATTTACCCCCACATTTATCATCAGACCATTCTTCTTTAAAGAAGTTGCCCCTAATGGCTCAGTGACATTTCCGTGATTGCTCTGAGATATCATGACATGCTCCAGAATTTTATTGGACCCCAACTTCAACATCGACAATGCCTTGCATCTACTACTTTATGCATGATGTGTGCCCCTATTTGGACTCACTATACATCATTGTTTGTGCCAATATTTCACCAATTGGCAGGTGATTAGTCAATCATTCCTGTTGCCTGGTCTGAATCCATGTGATTTCTGGTTGTCGGGCCATTTAAAGAATATGGTATATTGTAAACATGATGCAAATATGCCAGACTTAAAGGACTATATTAAGCTATATGTGCGAAGCATCATGGGGGATCAGTTGGGTTCAGCCATTGAACACACTGTTCATCACTTGCAAATTTTAAAAGTTCACGATGGGAACACATTGAATAATATTCCTTATATTGCTAAGCAGTCAATGCTGCAGGCATGTCCTGTACTGAATGAGTAAATGCTTTTTGATTGTGTTTTTGTTGATTTTTGTTTATTTGTTGTTTTTTCCTATATTTTGCTGTAAAACACCCCCTAGGAAACCGTTTTGAATCCTTTTTTTGTTTTTTGTTTTTTGGCATGATCCTTTTTAGCGGCCCCTAGGTTACATCTTGCCTGAAAAACATAGGGGACCGCTCTTGTGTTTATCCTTGCTGGATGTAACATTCTGTAGTGGCCAAATGGTTAGAGATATTAGAATGAAACCTTCACCATTGTGTTCAGCATCAAAAAGTAGGTGACCATGTCCAAAAAAAATCAGACCTCTAGGACCACTCCCTGACTGGATGTGAGGGGCGGGTCAAAAGTCGGTGCTTCAATACATTTTTCTTTTATCATATCTCAGCAACCATTTGTCTGGCAAAAACATGACCACCACCAATGTGTTCAGAAGGATCGATATTGGGGGAACGTCTATCGCCGTTTTCCTCTTTATCGGAAACGACCTCTTTTGACCCCCCAACTTCCGGTTTGCTGTAAGCGTCCATTAGGTTCATTGTAAATGCTGGTTAAGTTCACTCTACTTTTGTTTATAAAATTGTGCATATTATGGGGCCGCTTTGCTTTTGACACTGTCTAAAAGCATTAATTATCTTGTTTGAATCCTTTGAATAGTCTGTATAGAAATTTTGGTATCGATCTACTTATTGGTTACAGAGTGCTCTGAATAGGCCAAGTTTAATTATGATCACTTTGTATATAACTGTATTAAATAGTTTAACGTGCATAAAATGTTCATAGCAAGAAATCAAGGCCACCACACAAATATATTTATAATAAGTTTATAAATATATTATATATAAATGTTGTAAAAATAATGATCAAAAGGTTAAGTGATATAAATAACATTCCCCTTTGAATATATTGAGTTTACTGATGTAGTAACAATTTTAGCATACAATTATTTCCAAGAGAAAATGCATTAAAGTAATTGTTGTGCGGTTAAGAATGCATACCTTAATGCATTCCATAAAGAAACTGTCTTAAGGGTGCTAATGGATGAGATAGTTATGCAACTTGTATTTCAAAAAATAAATCATTTTCTGATGCTAATAACTTAGGAGTTAAGTAAAGTAAATTAAAGAAAGTGTTTTTAATAGCAGTTCAATATCTGTTTGTAATTGGAGAAATGCTGTGAAAGTTAGTCAGATTTCAATTATATATCATAAAAGTAAGTTTTCAGTCCATCAATAAAGTTTAATACTAAATTACATTATCAAGTTCTTACTTTGCTTATGTAGTGTGTTAGTATTAAAATAAAAAGCTTTTCATTGCCATCAGTCTTGATTATTTTCTGAATCTGCTTCTGTTTTATTTCCCAAATTAGTATAAAATCTTAATGTATATAAAAGGCAAAACCCGCTGACTGACTCACTCAGTCATCAATGCACAGCTGAAACTGCTGAATCTAGGGAATTGAAATTTTAGGGACGAGTTCCCCTTTTGACATAGGCACTCATTAAGAAAGGATTTGGGGAAATACCATCTGTAAATGGTGTAAATGGAAGAGCCAACTTTCTTGAAGGGTATGTATATCTAGGAAACCGTTTGAGTTGGAAACACGAAATTTGACATAAGTTTTCTTTGTCAAAATATAAAAGATATGTATTAGACGAATTTTGGATATTTTTGTCCTAAGGGATGTAAACGAGTGGAGGTGGGGCAACTTTCTTGAAGGGTATGCATATCTCGGAAACTGTGTTGCAAACACGAAATTTGATAAGAGTGTTCTTTGTTGAAATTGAAAACGTACTCTACACATTTTCGATATATGCATGCTAAGGGGTGTAAACAGGAGGGTTAAACTGTCTTGAAAGATCTGCCTATCTCGGAAACTAATGAAGCTTGAAACATTAAACTTGGGAAAAACACCCTTCTTAAAAAAATGGAGAAATACATGTTCAACGGTTTTTCAAAAAAAAAAAAATACCCGAAGAGTGAATGGACCACTTGACGTTTACATCTCTACCGACGTCATGTATGACGTGTAAGCATATGCTGAGAGATCATGTGGGATAAACAAAACAGAAAGCCCATAGGGCGAGTATATAAGTTAGAGTGAATTACTCAAAAAATCATCGATTTTTGATATTTCAAGACGGAATGGTTCAGTACTGTAATAATTCTGTAAAAACGCTTGGAATATCTCCTTCCACAAGGTTTCAGCAAATCAAAATGTGCGAAATAAAGGTTCGGAGGGATATACGAAAATCGCCTATTTCATAGTCTTGCGAGTTTATTCAAAACATTTTTTACCATTTAATTATTGCGTGATAATTCCGAAACAGGAAATTTTTGAAGAATAAAGCTAGTTTTTTTTCCTTCATTTTACTGAAGAAGATGAAGTCACCAAGATGTAAACTTAAGTTTCATAAGAAAGCAGTTTCATAATTTATATATATTTGCAAAGATAATTTAAAACTCTGAATTCTAAATGAACTTACATTTGTGATTATTAAATTATATAATATTAGTTAAGAAGTGAAATGTCTGGTAGTTTCGTGCCTGGGTGTAAATCTGGATACAGAAACTGTTGTGAGGTAAGACACTTTTTTGTACCCCTAAAAGATAAGGATATCTTTCCCAGGAAAGACAAAAAGCTTTCTTCTCGGAGTTATGTGTGTGACTGTCATTTTTATGATGAACTAATTGTTAAAGCAGACATGTTTTGTCATTAATGGCGTAAAGACAGAATTTCTGAGATTAAGATGATGTTTAAAACCAGACACTGACCCTCAAATACACCTAAATGTCCCGAAGTATTTGAGAAGAGAAAGCAACCTTCAGAAAAAAAAACAACTCCTAATCTCATTCTCGGTAGAAATCAAAACACAATGTAGATGAAGCAGCCTCAGTACATGAATTTCGGCCACTGACTTCTATTAGCTTGGACCTTAAAAGCAAATGAACTTCTTCTGGAAAGAAAAATGTAAATGCAAATGAAACAATTACAGTACTAAAGCAGAAAATAAAAAAAATCTTAATTGTAATTTGATTAGGACTAAAAATAAATAAAAATATCTTATTAGAAAAGGAGGTCACTGACATTAAATTAAATTACAATAAAACAGAATCTCAAATAAAATATCTTAGCAAGAAACAGTTGATACCATGATTTAAACTTAATAGAAATTTGCATGGTGTTAATGATAAGTCATAATGAACTGGTTTTAGCACATATATGAGTTAAAATCTATCATTCTCCTTATTAAAATTATTCCTTTTCATAAAATAGATGAAGGTCTTTGCACGAACACTATAATGAGAAACGCAGTAATAAAGATCAGATTCAACAGAAACAACAAATCTGAGACTCTTCTTAGCATGTATTTTTTGATTTGTATGCACGGCATAGTTAATAATACTTACTAATACTGTAATAAGTAACTCATGTAAATTACGTTTGACATTATATTTAAAATTAGCGAATTGGTCATTCCTATAATAAGATATAATGTTCATTTGCCATCAGACTCCATTTATTGACAATGATACTGATGGGCTCGTAACGATACTAGCGCTGTTCCACAGCGGACCATAGGCACTACGAGAGTGATCACACTTTATATATCAAATGCATGTCTGCCATTCCAGAAAGCGAATACAAACTCATACTGCTTGCAGTTATGCAACTAGGTACATAAACAAAACAAAAAAACAAACGAAAGCAATTTTTTCATTGGAATAACATATTTCAAGTACATTCGCAATAAACTTTGGTGAGAGCTTGTAATAGTGACTACCCTGACACCATTCACTAGGTGCATAGATGCTGGCTCTATGTTGAAACAAACCAAATAACTACATGGCACATTGTTTATCTCCACTTCATCAAATAGTCCCTATGTGACTATTGATAGTTAGCAAACAATGCATTTTCTACCCTATGTTTATTGGATATTTTTACTGATCTTTCTTTGTAGAACCTGTCATTGACATTTATTGGTACCTTTAAAAAAAACAAAAACATGTATAGTTTTGCTTGTAGTTGATAATAATGCAGTTTTCTCATCCTTTTTTTTTTTTAACATTTTTATATTATATAATCCTACGCATAATTTACACTCATATTTTTTTAATAGTACTTTAAAAATTATATATATTTTGACACAGAGGTGTCAACTAATTTTTACAAAAAAATCTACTTGGCCAGTAAAAATCCATCTGCAATCCACTCTTTCAAAAAATGAAGGCAAAGAAATTTTTCTGTAGCAAGATTGTAAGTAAATATAAGATTTATCAACACAATATTTCACAAGTTTTTATAGATTCAAAACTTTAATTATAACTTAAATTGAAATAAGTTTTGAATTTCAAGTTTAATTAAGAGAAGAAGAAAATCATAGTAATAATTAAAAAAAAAAAACACTCACAAGCAACAAAACACTTTACAAAATAGAATCTTACTACTACTGACAACGTTTCTTATAAGAAAACTAAAGATACCTACATAGTATTGTTTTATTTACATAGCTAAAATAACACCTAAAAATACACACATTTCAATTCGAACTTCCTGCTTCTACAGAATTTGCTTTACGTATTCTACAACGCAACAAGTTTACAATTTTTGTGTAATTTCAGGTGTAACTACTCAGACCATTTCTTAAGTATGATTTCAACTGTTCATCTGTTAAAGTAGTTTGGTATTTTTGATTTTATAATGTTCATTTGGAAAAATGCTGATTCGCACAAATACGTCAAACCAAAACAGACATAATTTCAGCATATTTTCTCAACTTTGGAATATTTATCTTCTAATAAATATTTCCAAAATTTGTCTTTGGAATTCCTTGATATAAATATCATTTTGTAATGTAATGATTTCGGCTGCAAGTGTAAGAATATACATAACAAAAATAGTTGAAAGGCTTTCTTCAATTATTTATGCTTTTATCTTGGGATCAAGTGGAAAACTCGTGAATAAAACTACACTGTGAATTTTTTTTTTTAAATCTTGGAAAAGGTTGTCAAATTCTGCAATGATGTTCGTAATTTGAAATGACTGGGTTTTGGCCACCACACACTGTTCTAATCAAATACATAAATATAAAATAATGAAATGCGAGCGCTTTCGAGATGATCTACATCTCATTCTCAAGCAGGGAAATGAATAACATGTTTCAAAAATAAGAAATGAGGTCCAACGGACGTTTGAGCTGGACGGAACCATTTGGGAGATAGGGGTGTTGGCAGTAAAGATTAACTTTAAACACATGTAAAACATCTTTAATTAATGTTCGTAATTTCTTCGATATATTTACTTCTGTTGAAATTAGCTGATGCCACAATTAAATAGTTCTGCTTCATGTTTAGAAAATTAGACAAATTTTATTTCCAAACTTGGATGCAAGGAGATTTAGTTTTTTTTTTGAAAGCATTTATAGAACTAATTGTAAGAAAAACTGTTTTATCCGGACCCTGTACTTCTAAATTTAATTCATTTAGTTTAACTGTTTTATAAGTTAAAAATGCTAAATCTAATAGCCTAGCCAAACATCAACTTTCAACTGTTTGTAATTATCACCTCACTCGGCAAGAAATTGCTTAATTTCATCAATTAAATTTCTAAATCACTGAAGAAATTTTCCCCAATTTAACCATTAGTATATATAAGCAGTTCAGAATGTCATCATTATCACTTTATTTCACTTGTAACTTAAAAAGACACCTTTGGAGATTTTGCAATCGAATTTCATTAGAAATCTCGATAGCTATATCCATAATTTTGTTCATATTTAAAATTTTAGCAAAAAATCAAAGGTGGGTTACAGATGCGTCTTTCCGAGAATGCCATATTCTTGATAAAAATAAGAAATTTAAAATATTGAATACTTATAGGTGTATAATACAATGATATTGCAAAAAAAATAAAAAAATCTAGAAAATCTCTGTCATTCCTACATAGTTTGGTAAAACCATTGTGACAACCTATCAAAGCTGGTGCTCCGTCTGTGGTAATTGAAACAAGCTTGTAGAAGCAACTGAAATATCTTAATTAAGTTTTTAAAACTGCTAAATATATTTTCACCCTTGCGTTTTCCCTTTAGTGGAATGATCGTAAGTATTACTACCTTAGTCAAAAAATCTTTAAAACCATTGTCATAAAAACATTAATTTGAAATATTTCAACTGCGTCAGTAGCTTTGTCCAATTGAAGTGAAAATCCTGACAATCCTTAGCATCCTGCATTAATTGCTCTTTTAAATTGTAACTTATTTTGTCCATTCGTTTTATAACCACATTGCGTGATAAACTGCATTTCGTTGATGGCAGAAACTATTTCTGACTTATTTTTAAAGTCACAAAATAAAGAATCAGCCGCGTCTATAAATGCTTTTTATTAATTGCTCCATCACTAAAGGATTTCTGAATTTTATCAAGAATACATCATTCTTGTAATGACGCAACTGTAGCTGCCTTTGATTTTGATGTTTATTTAGTAAAAAATAACTGCTGGGATGACAGACTTGTCTTCAGTTCATTAACTTTTCTAAATCACTGTTATATGGATAGTTAATTTCATCATTACTATGCACTGTTTTGAATGTCCTTCCACGTTTCCTTTCTTGGATAACAAAACACTATTATTATAAGTTCCATACTTACTTTTCAATTCCTTCCTTTTAATAGTCATATTATTAAAATTAACATATCCTCCAATTACTAATTACATAATAAAAAATACATACAAGTGAATTTTCAGAAAGGATTTTGCATCTTTCGTTTTTCAAGCCATAATTGTAATCAAAATAGGAATATGAGAACATGAAATTTGGTTAACAATATGTAACAATCAATTCTAGCTTTGTCTTCATTACAAAATCATCAATTGAATATTGTCAATGTTAACAAATACAATTACTAAAACCTCAAACCTAATATTTGATTTGTTACTTGTTACTTACGGTTAACCAAATTTCATGTTCTCGTATTCCTAT
The DNA here is from genome assembly GCA_023159025.1 of Thereuonema tuberculata. Taxonomy (NCBI): domain Eukaryota; kingdom Metazoa; phylum Arthropoda; class Chilopoda; order Scutigeromorpha; family Scutigeridae; genus Thereuonema; species Thereuonema tuberculata. Next base: position 5,553,426 of record JAFIDM010009631.1, read on the forward strand.
TTTGTTTACGATTATGGCTTGAAAAAGGAAAGACGCAAAATCCTTTCTGAAATTTTACTTGCATTAAATATATTTAATTGTGTGAGGACATTTAATTAGAAACGCTATTCCTAATCATGCAACAACAGTTGTTTTTGTTCATGACCAAGAAATAATCGTGTTCCCATTCTTTTACTATAGTGATACATCTTCATCTTTTTAGTGTTATTCATGGTGTCACAATTTTAAAATTATTAGAAAAAAACTGATTAATAAATGCAAAACAACCAGCAAGTTTACTGTGCTTATGTTGCAACTAGTTTTAGACAATACTACGTAGTTGTACTACTATTGCAAATCAACACTGAATATCAAGCACACACATGCATATGACATCTTTCAAGACAAGCAGAATTCAGGAAACTTTGGCTCCTTGTGGAAACTTTTAGGCCGTAATTACATGCTTACAAAAATTATTGCACTTGGGCGCAATGTCACTGAATGCCAGACTTATCTATACATGCATTTTTGAAAATTGGAACTTCAAAGAAAATGTATGGATATATTATTGGCAATCGACCAAAAATCATTACAAGATCGACATTACTAATACCCTGATATATATATATATATATATATATAATACAGTTATTGAGACAACATTGAAAGCGAGTAAATTACACATTGTCAGATGATTTTTGTATAGTTTTAATTAAGTATTTTTTTATTAATTATTTATATAGGAGTCCAAGGAGGGTTATGATTCCCTTATCATAAAACCTTAAAACCCCACCACAACCACCACCACCAATGCTTATCACACTGATCCAGGTAGTCGCTAATTTCAACAAGGGAACTGCGTGACCTCGAATGCTGAGAACCGCACGAAAATGTGCTTAGAATATAAATCGCTCATGCCAAAAACAGTGGTATCAGTTATTCTCATGCAAAACTGCATGTCTTACCAAGAGAGCCATTTGAATGATCACCTACTGAAGGTCCAAGAGAGGAACTTTGGTAATACAAAGAAACAAAATATTGATATAATAGGACCAAAAGCAAATACATTTCAATGTCGTGACTATTGCTATATTTCCCTCTGCTTAAAATAATTCCGCTCTCTGAACAACAAACTTTTCCTACTGACATGATAGTGTTGCACAGCTATTCAGTCTTCAAAGTGCAGGTGTGGGATTTCAATGAAGTGGTCAAAGCAAAGTGGAACAGAACAATATGCACATCTGACTAAAGCCACTTTTTCACGTTCAACAACACTTCCTCATTGAAGCAGTCCAATATCAAAAGCCACACTAACATTTTCAAATGATGGTATAGGTATGCCAATGTCATAACATGCCTTTTGCCAAGCATATTGTAACATAGCTTTGTACTTCGGTGCAGAAAGTTGATTGTATAGCACAGAGTGAAGTCTTGTTAGTGCAGGTACAACATGCCACCGTCGGATGGCGCTAGCAGACATCAGCTGAATTTTGCGTGTGAATGACTCGTACCATTGTTTTTGGTATTTGCGATTTATATTCTAAGCACATTTTAGTGCAGTTCTCAGCGTTTGAGGTCACGCACTCCCCTTGTAAGATAAACTTCAGTTTTGACTACTTTTGTGACTGCAAAATAAACTTCTGTTTTATGTATACAACTACTAAGAAAAAGAAAAAATTAATGAATGCTTATCTATTTTCTTGTGTGAAAGTGATGCCATTGACTATATATCTTTCACATCAGTGACATAGGAAGCTATCTGAATTTACAGAAATCAGAAATTAAATCATGGCATAGAAATACTATTAATTTGGAAGAGAACAATACAGAATGTATCTATTGAATTAAAATAAACTAAAACTTCGTCCATATGATGATTTCAATAAAGTAAAATTTAAAAATGTTCGCCTATTTTCTAGTAGAAAATTAATCAGGAAATAAATCTCTTATTGCTTGATGAAAAATGCAGTTGATGATATGATTGTTTAATCTACTTCTTATATATAGCAAATAAACTTATCAATTCAGAAGGAAAATTGTAAAATTATGAAGAAGTGTTATCCTGAGAAAATTTAAATGGAAAAAATTAGTAATATAGCCAGGATCTGGTAATGTAGAAGAGGGAAGGTTTCAGTGTAAACAAAAAAAAATGTGTTATATATGTTAATTCACATATTCTGTGTTTATATTTGAAGAGAATATTGATTCAATTTTTACACAATACTACATGATTACTTCTATAATTTCTATTCTGAACTTTGTTAAATAGCATACTAGAATCCAAGGGGAATGGTTGACAGATATACAGACCTGTGCCTGTACCACTTGTTAGATTAAGTTTGGAGATTGAAGTGCACCAAATTGGACAAATTAAATCATTGAGTTGGAATACTTTTGACTACAGATCACTAGTTCACCAGGATTTTGTTAGTGAGACCTACTATTTATTTTTTCAAATTAAAAGTTTTAAACACCAGGAAATAAAACAAGACATTTTTGTTTTGTGTTTTAGTTTTTCATGAGATTCGTTTCATTTTGAGAACAGTTAAATTTCTATTAAATGTTTTTTGGGGAAAAAAAAAATCTATGTTTTTAATTAGTGAGCATCTGAAGTCTCGCTGTTCACCTGTTTTTGTATTGTACATGCATCATTCTGAAACAGCTGGACCAATTTTCTTAATATTTAGTATGATTCTTATTTTGTAGGCCAATTTAAAATTTCAGTATACAGTCGGACCTCTATTTAACGAAGTCGCTAAATCCCGAAAAATAATTCATTACATGGAAAATTCATTAAATAGAGATTCACCTTTTAAAATTACTTTAAACTACATAAAACAGATTTAAAATACGTAAACAATAAATAGTATTAAAAAAAGTGATAATTTTAATGACATAAAGCATACATTATCACATGCGTACTTAAATTTTACTAATAAAATCTGTTAATTTTGTCTTTTTTTTTTTTTGAAAAAATGTTTTTGCTCCTAGTATGTCTCGCATCTTTGCAATGCACCAAAAACCCCTTCAGGCGTATTTTCTTCAAATTGTAATCCATGTCGGATTGTTTCAAATGATTTTAGCATTTCATCATACGAAGGTATTTTTGCATCATGATCTTTTCGATTTAAATTCATCTTCATCGCAATGCATTGCTACATTGTTTTTATTTTTCAGACTGTCCAAAATATCGGATTCAGTTAGTGTTTCTGAGGTCTCGAGTGAAAGATAATCATCAATCAGCACATCATCGTTAATTTCTTCATTTTCCCTCAGCTATATCCACATTTCTTTCATTTCTTTTAAGGGAATATCATCTTCGTCTTCTGGAAAAAAAAATAGATACCACGAAAAAGTTCGTTAAATAGAAAATGCACTTTGCTATTTGGAGGTTATTTTACAAAGAAATTAGCAAAATGTTCTTGGTTCCCAAGAAAAGTTCGCAAAATAGAGGTTCGTTAAATAGAGGTCCGACTATAGTTTAAGTGGAGTTTGAGCTTTTCTCAAAATCCATCAAAAATAAAAAAAAACAACCTGATTTCTATACGTCGATCAGCTAGAACAGCTGGACCACTTTTCGGATATTTTGTAAAAATTTTATTTGCAATTGCTATTGTTATTAACACCTAATGTAGTGAACATTTACTTAGTAATAAAGTTATTGAACATGAAAATATTGGAATTAAATAAATCCTGAATAAATAGATACTGATGCTATAATCTCCCCAAAAAATACTTCTTTAGTCAAAATAGCGCTGCAGACCTATGAAAAGCTAACTGCTAAATATTCTCTTTTTAAAAAAGGTAGATTTTGTAATCGTATGGTAGTTCTTAATAATGCCTATAGTTGCATTAGATTATAGGCTGATATAAAATTAAAATATTAGCTATTTATTTGAAATATTGGGTTAGGGAGAATGAAATGTCTACTTTCAAGCAGCAGCATTTTAAGCCATAAAACAGTGAAATCATACAAAGATGTCACAATATTGCTGTAACTGGCATATATGCTGTGTTCCACAGTCTATCTATTTAGATATACCATTGTTGCACAGAGTGACTTCAAAGTAAAGCATGGAGAAAATACAATTGAGAGTGATTTTCTGTATAAATTCAAACTTGGACAATTTGCAGGAACAGAACAAAAAACATTTGGGGAATGTTTTTGGGGAAGGTA
>JAFIDM010009631.1:5600015-5620445 GCA_023159025.1 Thereuonema tuberculata
TGTTAATTTTGTCTTGATTTTTTTTTTTTTTTGAAAAAGTGTTTTCGCTCATAGTAGTCTACGTCTCGCATCTTTGCAATGTACTAAAAGCCCCTTCAGTATTTTCTTTAAATTGTAATCTGCGTCGGATTGTTTAAAATGATTTTAGCATTTCATCATACGAAGGCTTTTTTTTTTTTTATTTCTGCATCATGATAATTTCCATTTTCATCATCTTCATCTTCATCACAATTCATAGCTGTATTGTTTTTATTTTTCACACTGTCCAAAATATCCGATTCAGTTAATAATTCCGAGGTCTCAGCTTCAAAATCAAGTGAAAGATAATCATCAATCAGCGCATCATCATTAATTTCTTCTTTTTCCCACAGCTGTATCCAAATTTCATTCATTTCCTCTAAGGGAGGAAAAGAAAAATAAATACCACGAAAAAGTTCGTTAAATAGAAAATGCACTTCGTTATTTGGAGGTTATTTTACGAAGAAATTAGCAAAATGTTCTTGGTTCCAAAGAAAAGTTCGCAAAATAGAGAAATTCGCAAAATAGAGGTTCGTTAAATAGAGGTCCGACTGTACTTTAATTCAGAAATATAAAGTAAAACATATACTGTATATAATTACTCAAGTAACTGAACATTCTTTTTAATATGCTAATACTCATATTATAAGAAAAAAAAAATTGCTGATTTTTTTAACTACAATAGTATACATACATTCGTGAATGATTGCTGCTCACGTTAACACCTTCAAAATGGAAACAAAGCAAAGGGAAAGTTGCTCTCCAAGAATTGCCGAGCAATGTAAATTTAGGGAATCTATAACCGTCCGTAGAACCTACAGGCAAAGATCTGAAAGTATTAAAACTTATTTAATATTTATTAAATTTTAAAACTCTGTTTTAAGGTCCACTTTTCTTAAGGCCCTAAAAGTGTGTTCTAGTCTATTCGCCATAATAATGCTGTGATGTAAATTATTTTATTTTTATTTTAGAGGAAGTATATAGGGTAATTACATTTGGCATATCAACATTACTGTCAAGAGCTATTTTATTTCAGGTCAAAACTTTCTGAGTGAATAAAATATTTTATGAAGCTATTTACAGTCTCTTAGTACCGATACAGAGAAAGTCTTGTAATGGTTCCTTAGCTATTTATTTTTTAGTAATTAACAAGATCAAAATATTTTATGAATATTTATTTCTTTAGTGAAACATTTTATAAGTACTTAATTTTCCTTGCAATTTTACCTTAGCCTCATTTTAGTATTTGATTTTATGACCTTCTCATCCATCTCCCTAAAATCCTTTTGCTCTCAGTGAGGGTTGCTATTTTAATATTTTAATTGACATTTGAACTATTTTTAATACCTGCAGAAAAAAAAATATATATTTTTATACAATTCAGTTAACTTCTTACGGCAACCTCTTGTCCACTGCATATTTGTAAATTGACAATCAAATTGAAATAAAGCAGTCAACAAAATGCTAGTGTGTCAAAGAAGGTATCACAAGGACTGAAGAGAACAAATGAAGCTTGCACCCACTCATTATTTGAAGAATCTTCCTGCCAACTTAATTAGCTGATTTGTGTGAATTAATTCTGAGGAGCAAAGCTTCAAATGCCTCTTATATATATAAAGCATAATATTAATAGCAGAAACATCCTTTTTGATGTTAAAATTGAGTTGTAATATAACTGTGTGCCCAAATAATTCACTAACTACATAAGATTGTAAAAATGAATTTGCTTCCTTGAACTAGAGCATTTTAAAACTGTAGATTTGTAAATTGGACTTCTTACGCCAAGCTACCAGTTTTGAGATGTTTTCTAGCAGTTGTTGGTGCCTTTCTGTCTGCTCCTTAGGTTTTCAGAAAAATTGATTTCCCACTTAGAGTCCAATTTTCCAAATTATTTTTACTAAAAATTCATTAGAATCAAAGAGATGATTCATGAGTTTACTTTCAAATACTAGAAAAATGCAAAAAGACCCAGAAAGTTAAATTTGGGTAATTTTGGCATTCTGATAAATCATTTGAAGAAAATGCTTCAAAAAATTATGGGTTCTTATAGCATCTAAAAGATTGGTCATTGTATTGGATTTATAAGGACCAGGTGTACGTTTGGACTCCTAATATTTTGAATTTTATCCAATTAATGGAACCTCCAATATTTGTTCCCTTCTCTGAAACCTGCTGAAATCATGAACCATTACATTTGAAGAATTCTATTTTTAAGCTCTATTTTTCGTTTTAAAACTAATAATTTCTAACTAATAAATCACGTACTCTTGTAAATAATATATGAATGTAACTACTTAAATTTTAAAATTGATTTGGCCAATGGATTCCTTCAGATAATCTTTTATGCAAAGTTTAAAGTCAGATCATTTTCTAACAGTGTCTTCATAATTTAATATTTATTGAATCACATACACTCTTTGCCAAAAAAATCAAAGTGCCATGAAGCAAGCTCCCAATTTGAATGAAACTCCGTAGGTGCCATTTGGATTAAGAGAATTGGAGTTGATTTAAATTTCGCAGTGAAAACAGATTTTTAATGAACAGTACTGATAATGTAGCAATAATGGAGCATCATTGCTATATTATCAGTTCTGTATTGAGCCATTTCTGACTGCAATACATGCTAATATACGGCATGGCATGAAGTGAAACAAAGTTCCAATGTTCGAATGTCTTGGGGAAGATCACGCCAAGCTCGCTGCAACTGCTGCTCCAAATGCTGGATGAACGATGATGGAAGCACTTCATATCCTAGATGAGGTTCTAAACAGAGGACTTGGCAAGCCAAGGAAGAGAACGAAGAGCAAAGTAATGGGTTGCAGGATCTCCTGCATATATTGCTGTTTATTTAAAGTTCCTAGAATCACTATGAAAGGGATCTGCTATCATAAGAAATGGCTTCCCACACCATTACACCAGAAGTATGGCAGGGTGCCTCTCACCAATATTGCGAGGATTTCAGTGCTGACCAATATTGCGGTCCTCCTCCATAAAGCGATGTGATGGTCATGGATTGCGAGGCAGAAGTGGGAGTATCTCTGTGGAGGAGGAGTGTACAGTGCTCAAATCCTTGCGATATTGGCAAGAGGCACATAGCCATTACGTCTGGTATAATGGTGTGGTGATAGCCATTTCTTATGATAGCAGATCCCTTTGTATAGTGATTCGAGGAACTTTAAATTCACAGCGTTACTTGCAGGAGATTCATCAATCCTTCATGTCATACCTGCCAGGAGCAGGTATTTTCCAACAGGATGATGCATATCCACACACTTCCAAACAGTGTCTTCAAGAAATTCATTCTCTTCCTTGGCTTGCCAGGTCCCGAGACTTGTCCTGCATTGAGCATATCTGGGACATGCTAGGGTGCAAAGTGCATCCATCATCGTACATCTGACATTTGGAGCAGCAGTTTGAGCAAGCTTGGTGTGATCTGCCACAAGACAACATCAGGACTTTGTTTCACTTCATGTCATGCTGTATATCAGCATGCATAGCAGCCCGAAGTGACTCAATACAGTACTGACAATATGGCAATGATGCTGCTATTGTTCAATAAAAATCTGTGTTTTCACTGTGAAATTTGAATCAATTCCAATTCTCTTCATCCAAATGGCATCTACAAAGTTTCATTCAAATTGGACTCTTCCTTCATGCTGCTTTGATTTTTTTGGGGGCAAAGAGTATATGATTGTCAGCTTACTGTTGCAATTGTACATTATAAATATCAAGTACACTTCCTTTCTCAAATATTGCCATTTCATCTAGAACATCATTTAAATATTTTGATGAATTTTCGAGATGGTTCACAATTAATATAAAGTGAATGCAGGTAAAGGCATGCAGCTGCTGCTTAAAGGACAGGCAAATCAGAGATGGTGATTTTTTTTATTTTTTTATTTTTGCTGAACAGTTTGATTGTTCAAGCATTGTAACATAAGTTGGTTACATCTATTTCTTTAGTAAATGTATTATAGGATTTACTAAATATCAGCTTTCATTTTGCTGTGTAACCTCAGGAAGAATAATGTTAGATACTTTTTCAGAAGATTCTTTGTTAGTACAATAGTAACCCCTATCTGTTTGCCCTATAGCTTTATAATAATTCCCAAGCTACAAAGCATTGCAAAGAACTTAGCACTTCATAGTACCTCCTGAATCAGAAGACAAGCAATGTAATGGTCTGGAGAAATTGCAGCATCAAATGCTATTCAACATCTGCATCTTTGGTGAATTTCTTATTGTACATAGAGATTACCTTCTCGTGTAAATATGTCCTTCCATTTTGAAATTGATAATTTCTGACTTCACTTACAAGATAGAAGTGCAAACAACCATCACCACCATTTGGTGGAGTTACATTTTAAATTTAAAGGTTTAAAAGTACAAGAACTGACCTGCAGTCAGAGCACCATTTCCCTAGATTTAAAGCCCACATTCCGGAAGTAAAAACTTAAATGTTATTTTCTGATGCCACAAAATAATGAGTAGTAAGGCTATTAAGAAAGCATGGTTGTATAAAGCATAATATAATTTATGAAAATGGGTAGTACCCTATTTTTGTTTCTGAAGGACTGTCAAAAATTTTGTCACAGAAAAAAAAAAAGTATTAAAAGAAGTTTGTGATTGAACTTCTCAATTCTATAATTAAAAGTAACTGAATTAAGAGCCTTCCTTAGGTATTTATTATTCATTAATTGGCCATCTACTTCCACAACAACCTAAATTTTCAACCATAATCCTTTTTCTTAAAAATCAGGATCTTAGTTTTCTAAAGGTTATCTTAAATCTTATGTTTTTTATGTTGCAACTTGAAAGATGCTTCATAGAAACTGACAGTAAATTCATCTACCATATAGCTCTGTAATTCCTTTAATAGTTTCTCTTGTGGAGGGCTGCTTTTGCTTTATTTTACTATGGGTAGTTGGGAATTCAATATCTACTGTACTATATCTTTTGTTTTCATGGAGGGAGAATAGAATTCTTTAGCAAAGAAGTTTGATTAAATTATTTTATCGAAGAAAAATACATGCATCTAATACTCAAGAGATAACTTTTTGTTTTCTTCCTAAACTTTTTTATTTTCTTAATATATCTGTTTCTTTTTGCAGCAGATTATTTTTATAATTCATATATTTTCACATTTTTATTTTCTTTGTTTAATTTACATCTTCAAAGTTTGTATATCAACAAAGTATTATTTCTTTAAAAGTGATCATTTTTCAAGAATTGTTTATTAGTTTAGTAACATAATAATTCATTCTGAACAGTGATACCTTAACGAAGTTTTGGTAATATTAATGCTTCTATACTTATGATATTTGAAAGTTAACTTAAGATTTAAGTGTGCTTTTTACTCCAGATTATATCCAAGCTTTCCTTATTAAATTGCAGCTGTATTGGAGCATCAGATATTTCTGATTAATTTGAAAAAGATCATTACCATATGTAAACTACATAATCTCCAACAAGAGATCAAAAACTGTCCATAATGATGAATTCATTATGATTTTTTTTTTCAGATTTGGAGGAAGAAGAATGTAGACTATCATGAAAGTTTTCTAAAAGTAGTTCAGTGAGAGTTTTATAAACTAATATGCATCTTCAAAAAAAAATCAGCAAATTTCATAGTTCTCTTGTAATATGATGAACATTAATCCAGAAACAGATTTTAGCAATATGAATTATGTTGCTTTAAGGGTATGAATATCTGCATTGAAATGCCACAAAATAAAAATTACAATAAAATGAAGATCATGTCAAAGTTATCACTGCTATGATCTGACAAAGGTGCTCACATCTGAGCTTAGGAAAAAAGCAATTTTATAGTTACCAGTCGTACTTCTTTGCCTCAATGAAATTAATAAGAATAATTACATAGTGTACATTTCTAATTTGACAAATAATAGCAATAAGTAAATTGATTTGTCTGTCAATTTTGGGAAGCTGTCCTACTCATTGTTCAATAAAGGGCTTCTCAGTTAAATTTTACTGGGTAGCTGCCTAAGTAAATTTTGAGAACTGCTGTTGTAAATTGGATAGTAAAACCTTCACCATAAACATCCTTCCCCAGTTAGGAAAAGATTCTCCTACACATTAAAATTAATCTTAGTTAGTTAATCAACAAGACACTGCCAATTTTAAATTGCTAGGAGTACTTGCCCCCACATACTTAGACAGATTCACAGTCTTGTGGTGCAAGTCTTCAAGCGTTTTTTTTTGTTTTGTTTTTTATGAAAGAATTTTTTAACATTGTAATTGATAATCTAGATTCTTTGATGTTTAACAGTTATCTATTAAAATTTCATTGATGTAACTTATGTAATGTGTGTTTGTTCTTTACTTTTTTGTATGTATAGTTTTACCGGTTTTTGAGTTTTTCAAGTATTAAATACATTTATTTACCACATACATAATGTTAAAAAATGTTTCTGAATCTTTATTTTCAGTTCTTCATTCAATGGTCAGGCTGAGTTTTAAAAAGTTGTTTCTATTTTAAATTTTTGTGCAGCTGTTTCTGATCACAGTCCTACTTCTGTTGAATGTATATATAACCCCCCATTTTTACTCATCTTTTGTTTTTTGGGAAAATAATGGATTGCTCGTAAAAATTATTAATTTTCTTTCTTAGTTCATTAAGTTTAATATGTTTCATCTAATTAAGAGGGTGGTGCACTTTTCAAGAATTTTATCAAAATGTCTGAATATTTTGAAATAATTCTTTATTCTTGATGTGTTTTGATGTAGGGATATTGATTTGGAAAAACGACTGTCAAAATGCAAGTTATTTGCATTATGTAAATGTGAACCGATCCAACTGTTTATTTGCCAGACAGATTACCAGTTTTATCAAAATTTAGTGGAAGTTCTTATTCCTGATGTTCTTCGGCCTATACCTAGTAAGTATACTGATAGTAATATGCATTTTTTTGCCTTTAAGAAAATACAGATTTCAAAATGACCTATATAATATCTAGTGGTTTATCCCCAATTTTATTCCCATTTGTGAATTCATAACAGCATCCTGGAAATTTTGTTTGGCTTTATTTCTTATTACTTAAAAATCTTATAAATAAATTACCTGATAATGGGAAAAAAAATGCTTCAACAAATGTTTATTATGAGAAATTATTTATTAGCAATTTCATTTGATTAAATAAAAAAATGAACTTCAAATTTAGATAAGTTTTATTGTTGTTGTTGTTGTTGTTGTTTTAATTAAATATTTATTGTGAGAAGTATGAATTGTTATTTGAATCCACTGTTAACATAATTAACAATTCCTGTCACAAACTCAAGTCCTGACTTGATATAAAACAAAAAGGGGGAATTAAATACTTTTAAATGTTGGGTAGCATGCTAAATAAAAATTTAGATATGCTTTTTCCCATCTGAATATTACACCAATTGTTAAAACTGTAAAAGATTTCAAGTGTCATTTACAGCAATAAGAAAAGGAAAAATGCCACGAGTTTGAAGATAGTAGATGTTTGAATCATCATTATTGTATTATTCATAATTATTATAACATTATCATTGACCTAATAACATTTGTTAATAACAAATGTGCTATAACTAGAAGTATGCAGCACTAGTATCGTAGTGTGCGTACGTTAATCCTAATTGTGCTACTTCTTATTTTCTATGACCATGTTACTGTAACCTATGAGATTGCTTAGTCAGATTATGCTAATGAAGGTTTCATCATTACCAATACAGGTTAATAGTACGAGTCAGGTAATCAAATTAGTAAACTTAAAATAAGATGATTTGAAAAGTTAATGTTCTTTCCAATAACTTTTTTGTTGTTGTAACAAAAAGATAGATATTTTTAAGGTTAAATGTAGAGATAATTAGAGTCCATAGAAATTGTGTTATTGCATGCAAGACTAATAATTTAAAGTGCAGAGACAATTGCTGCTGTACAAACCTAACAGAATCTTTGATTATTCCTCAAGGATCTTCTTAAATTTCAATTTTATTTAAAAATAAACTTCATCAGTAAGTTAATCACTGTTTTTTTTTTTTTTGGTAATAAAGACATTTATACAGGGGGATTATAATTAAAGTTCAACTTTCAACATGCTGTAAAAAAAGAACCACTGCTCAGAATAACCTGAAATTTGAACTGAATATACTCAAAGAAAGGGGAAATGGTATGGCATAAGAAAAAAAATAGTTCCAAATGTTAGCAATAGATGGCGCTTTAAGCATCATAATATTCAAAATACAAGACGTGACATGTTCACGACACATTGCATTTGTTACAAAAATGCGGGGTACATAGCGTTTTCCTCATATTACTTCTGAGAAGCTCGCCATGACTGTCTCAATGAAGTATCGCGCTCTGCTTGTGATGCTCTTTTACAAGAATGGTGACTGTGCGCCAGTAGCTCTGAAGAAGTTCCGGACAGTAAAGGGTATGAAAAAAGGCTGTGGTCTGATGTCTGCCAAGGGTCTGGAGAAAATGATGAAGAAATTCGAAGAGACGGGTTGCAGTGAAATCTGGCAGAGGGAAGAAATCACTTGCTTCGACGTCAGTAGAAGATGTGGCCCTGCAGTTCAGAAGAGACGAGGGGTGGAGTGCAAACGTGCAGTTCACGGGGAATTGCCTGAACTTTGGATATGCCTGTGAGCACGGTGCATAAAATTTTACGAGACATCCTGCATTGCTATCCATTCAAAATTACCCATGTTCAGGAGTTGCTTCTGCTGATCAGCCAGTAAGAGAAAGGTTTGATGTAGAATTTCTTGCTCACATGGAAGTGGACAATGAATGGCCATGGAACATTTTGTGCACAGACGCAGCCCATTTCCATCTGTAAGGACATGTCAATATTCAGAATTGCAGAATTTGGGCAACGGAAAATCCATTCGCACATGAACTAGTACTCTTCAGTCTGCAAAGGTAACTGTGAGGTGTGGGTTGACACCAGCATTTATTGTAGGGCCATTTTTTTTTTTAGGAGATGGGTCGTGTGGGTCCTGTTACCTGTACCGTCCATATTAAACTCTACGAGAGTCTTTTGCGCAACCACATCATTCCAACACTTCAACAGTGTGCATGTGTGGATATCATCATTTTTGTGCAAGGTGGTGCTCCTCTTCACATTGCAAAGCCAGTGAAGATGCTGCTCAAGAGACATTTCAGAAATGATAGAATTATCAGCCGTCATTTTCCAACAGCCTGGCCGTCAAGATCACCTGATTCAAATGTCACTTGTAGCCAAACCCATTTATGTTATGTACAGTGGCTTGAAGAGACAGTGTGGCCAACCACCAGCGTCCGCCATGTTTTTCCCAACTGAACACAAGGTTATATCAGCCACAGAAGGAATTTTCACATTTTAACTAAACTTTTTTTGACTCACAATTGTTCTACTGCCTTTGATTATATTTAATTTGAATTACAGAAACAAAAAAAAAATTTTCTTTCCATTTTGCACCCTAAAAAATCACTAAAATATACATATATTTTTTTGTAAAAACAAGAATTTAAGTTGTTACCAATCCAAAAAAACATATCTTTTAATCCTTTTTTTTTGCAAAAATTAAATAAAAAATATGAGACATAAAATAAAAACCAATATAAGAAAAAAATAAAACAAGCCTTATGTTTTGTGAGCAAAGCATCTTATTTTTTTAGTTTTTTGGTGTGTCATTCATATTTCTTTTATTGACACCAGCACAAAATGCTATCAGTTATTTGTTATATAAAGACAGTAAATAAGTAAATATCTCTTTGATATTGTTGAATTTTAATAGGGGGAATGGAGGGAATAAATAAAGGGATATAAAGTCCTAAAAAAAAGATTTAAAAAAAAAAATTAATTATTTACTACAAAATAACCTAATTACATACCTTATAATATAAGTTAACATAAAACTAGAATATCTAACAATATATATACAACAATGAACAAACAATAGATTTATATACAACTATGTAAGCAACAATAAACAATAGATTTATATACAATGACAATAAACAAACAATACTGCAAACGACTTAGATTACAAATGCTTCAAGTATAGATGCATAGACTTACTGCTAAAAACTTTCTCCTTGTTTGCTTTTTTTTTTTTTTTTTTTTTTTTTTTTACCGAATGAATTTTTTTTCTAAATATTCTTAATATTTTATTCTAAATATCTATTAAGTACGACCTCCTTCAAATTGTGGCAGGTTTCAATGTGCTCTGCTTCTATATGTTTCATTTTATTAACAAGAAACTGTTTTACATCCCCTTCCTCATTTTCAATCAAACCAATATAATTCTGAAAAATTTCTTCGAGTTTCAGGATGTAATCAAAAGATTCTTTTTACAAAAAAAATAAACTTTTGTCATTAAAGCTCATTTTTGCAAAAAAAAAATAAAAAAATAAGAGACTTTGCTCACAAAATATAAGGCTTGTTTTATTTTTTCTTAAATTGGTTTTTATTTTATGTCTCATTTTTTTATTTAATTTTTGCAAAAAAAAAAAAAGAATTAAAAGATATGTCTTTGTTTGATTGGTAACAACTTAAATTCTTGTTTTTATGAAAAAATATATGTATATTTTATTGATGTTTTAGGGAGCAAAATGGAAAGAAAGATGTTTTTGTGTTTCTGTAATTCACATTAAATACAATCAAAGGCAGTAGAACAATTGTGAGTCAAAAAAGTTTAGTTAAAATGTAAAAATTTCTTCTGTGGCTGATGTAACCTTGTGTTCAGTTGGGAAAAAAAATGACAGTGGAAGCGTTAGCCAATAGAAATGAAGACCTCCGTTGGCCACACTGTCTCTCAAGCCACTGTAACGTTATGATGCTTAAAGCGCCATCTATTGCTAACATTTGGAACTATTTTTTTTCTTATGCCATACCATTTCCTCTTTCTTCGAGTATATTCAGTTCAAATTTCAAGTCATTCTGAGCAGTGGTTCTTTTTTTACAGCATGTTGAAAGTTGAACTTTAATTATAATCACCCTGTATACACACACACACACACACACATATACAACCACATTACTGCATGTAGTGTGTGTAAAAAATAAATAAATGAATGAATGAATGAAAGAAAGGAAATCCCAGTATCTTCTGTAGTTCTGAAGTTTATCCTGGACATTCAAGTTATCATCTGGTTGATCATCAGAAACTACCTCATTTGATACTGAAACACTAAAATTTAATGTAAGTAACTGCAAAGAAAGTGGAACAGAATGTCAGTTA
The DNA here is from genome assembly GCA_023159025.1 of Thereuonema tuberculata. Classification (NCBI taxonomy): domain Eukaryota; kingdom Metazoa; phylum Arthropoda; class Chilopoda; order Scutigeromorpha; family Scutigeridae; genus Thereuonema; species Thereuonema tuberculata. The sequence continues at coordinate 5,611,245 of JAFIDM010009631.1, forward strand.
AGAAAGCAAAATTAAATGTGAAATTGAAAAATCAATGATAAATTGAATATTGGAAAAAAAATATAAGACCTAAAGTAGAGCAGATGGTTATAAATAAAAAATCACTTCAAGTGACAGAGGACTAACCTGATGACTAATTCAGGGCTGTAGCTCTAATAAAAGAATGGTTGATGCTTTAAAATGAAATTTGAATATGCCCGAAAAAAATGAAAGGGTCAAAAGAAAACAGCTTAGACAAAGTATGAATATTCACCAACATAGAGAGAAAACTCAAAACATTGTAGTTTAGCAAAATCAATTCCTGCTAAGTGAGACATCTGCCAACTTATTTAAAGAGTTGCTGACTGCTGCAGGAAGTAATTAAATAAGAAAATTGAATTACATGAAAACATCTCGTTGTTAAAAAGACTTTCATTATCGCAGTTGTAGTTATTGTTAATTACCATTGTCATTTTATAATTACCATTACTTGTTTACCATAACATTTACCATTACAATTGCTCACACAACAATTTTGTTCTGTATTTATAATTTTTTTGTGTATTGCTCTTCTTAAAAAAGTTAAATATCACCACATCTAAATATTTCAGTGATGTCTCCTTTACCATTGTCTCCCATTGTTCAAACATGAGGCTTCATCTTTTAATGGCAGTTCTTCCTGTGAAGGTTACCAAGTTTAATTATAATTGGAGATTTTTGTAGTGAGAGTTGTGCTTAATTTTCGTAAAGGAATTAGCTAATATTTTTAAGTCAATACATTTGGCCTCAGTCTTTATATTTGAAAATCTGCATTGTGTTTCTTCAAAGAAATATATGTAGAACTTACTATTGAATCAGACAGAATGAAGTAATGTTAAATGTCTCCAAGGTCAGAAGGTAAAATGACAAAATCTTGTAGCGCCTCAAATATTCTGCATATCCTTTTTAATGAACTGTTTTTAATTTCCAACTATTGGTTTGATGATACTGTGTGAACAAAATTGTTAATCATTTTATGCAGGGAAAAAAAAAAATCATTTGTCCACCACTACCAAAAATGGTAGATGATAGAACATTTTGGATTTCCACCACTACCAAAAATGGTTAGTTAAAGTTAAAGTGCCCCACGATAAGCCTATACAGATTTTTGGGGGTCGCAGGAGATCAGGCTCCCAGCGTTTAGGACCAACGGGACGAAGTTGAGGTCGGGTGGTCAGCTCGGCGCCCGCCCACCTTTAACTCCCGGGAAAGAAACCCGATACCCATTTTACAGAGGGCTGGGTAGACCCTAGGACCCGTTTGGAGATGAAAGGAGCGTGGAAAAAATCCCTGCCCTCCGCCGAGGCCGGGATTCGAACCCGCCACCTCCAACCCGCAGCCAAGCACCAAAAATGGTAGATGATAAAACATTTTTTGATTTCAAATTCGAATTAAGATATATCAGTTAGTTTAAAAACTGCTTACATTTCAGTACAAAAGTTAAAATTTCTTTTTTTGTTATTGGACCTCAGAAGTTTCTTGGTAAATTTTAGTAGTTGCCATACCAGAAAAATAGCATATGCAAGTCTTACTGTGCAGTGAGAGTGCTGTAGTAGAAAGGAAAAGTGGCTTCCTTGCAACTTGAGAGTATTTTGAATTATGATTAGCTATCCATGTCTATGAAAATGTTAATTGAAGGTGTAATATTCAAGATGCACCAAATACTATGTAATCAAGCTTTAGCTAAACCCATTAACAAAATCATGAATGATCATTACATGATCTATTTCTTCTTCTTTCTCACTTCAACTTGAAGTTGGATGGTTGATTTACATTTTGATAAGTCTGCTCTTAAACTTTGTTTGCATGAACACAGACAAGAGAGGGTCCCACTGGCTTGTCTTATTCCTTCCACAAGGCTGTAGACAGCCAGAAAGGAGACTAGAATTTGAGAGAAGATCATAACAGGTTATTCCCAAGACTTTGGATGGACAAACAGAAAAAAAAACCACCTATTCTTTACTTGGGATTTGACTTCTTGGGATTATTGGTGATTTGCTAAGTGATAAATTCCTCTATGATGATTGTTTGTGTTTTCTCTGTGCCCAAATTTTCTTCATATGTTCACTGTGTTGTTTCTTACGCTCCGCTGTCCATTTACATCCCCGCCTCTTCTGTGTTGTGGTGTCAAATGTATGTTATTTGATAGTGTTCCTGAATTTCTTTCTATCTTCTGCATCATCTATTGTCATTTGTGTCTGTCATTTGATCTCTAGATTCTTAAATTCTTTGGGGGAGGGATGCTTCAACATTCATCTTTCAACTTTTCCTGTGATTTCAATTCAATTGTTATCGGCTTTTACTGAAACTTCAATAGCATTATGGGAACTGAATATCATTTGCTCATTATACCTAAAACTCATTGAACAATTCTGGATTTGTTTGGGGAAGAGCTTGCATCTCTGCCAAATATAGTGGAATCATTCGAGCATAGTGATGCTTGTCATGTGCAAAGAAGTATTTAACTAATACACCAAGGGAGGATAAGTGAAGTTGCCAATCACCAATTCTAACAGATTTTATAAATACACACAAGTCTATCACCATTTCCATATACAGCAACATTGCCTTTGCATTTGGAACAGATTTCAATTTTTCATCAAACACTTCCTTTTTCGCATACATATCTTTTGATTCAAGAACTTGCTTAAATTGCTGAATGGCTTTCTTTATCGACTGTTTTTTCCAGTACTACTGCAAAATGCATGTTGTAGGTTTGTAAATGATCTTTGAATGTCATCTTTCAAGGTTGGGTTTTGTGCATAAAATTCTTCCATGTTCTGTGAAAAGAGTGCCTGGACACTTATCAAATGTGCTTCAATTCCTCTTCTTACGTGTTTTTCAAGAAGAATTGAACTTGTTGTAGATCCATAGAAGCCACTCTGAATCCATGCCATATCCAATCCACTATTCTCTACGAAAGCACCAATACACCTCAGTGCTGCCATTACTATGTGCAGTTCACCTGGTCTGAGCACAATATGATCAAGGTCACTTCTGCTCATTTGTAGCTGTTTTGCTGTATGTACAGACCCATATCCAATGTAATCACTGTTTTCCTACCATTCCCCATTACTGCATAATTAATGCTCTGAGCCTGAAGTAAAATGGTAAGTAATGTACTCCATTCGGTTGATGGTGCGTGAATCAATGATGCAACATGTACTCTGGTTTGTGGTAGTATATTACTTCTGTGGGAATTGTATGTGGACCACGTAGGAACCCGGTTAACTGTGCAATCACGACTGACACCATTGTCTTCTTCGTTAACAATATCTTCTGTTGCAGCATGTAATATCTTTGCTATGAGCCATGACTTCATTTTCTTAACACCTAGATTGTCTATCATTTTTGAAAAATTAGTATATGTTGGAGAATTTGGGGTTGGTTTTGTTGGCATACTGCATTCTTTCAATGATGTCACACTGTCTGGAATTTTTGTTAGGGCTCTATTGTTTGATCATTTTATCAAGTGTACAGCTGGTGAAGTATCATCTGGTTCTTTCTGTTGATAAATGGCAAGGGCAGTTGCATGTGTTGTATTCTTCCCATCTGGTGTATCCTCCATGAAATCCACGTTGTCCACTGCGAAGAAAATATATCTGTCCTTGATGATATCTGCCGGCACATACACTCCCTGGTTATTTCTGATATCATCTATTATCGTCTCAGCTATTTGTGTTTCACATTGCCGAAATCGATCATATCCAGTTGACAGACCATAGCCATGCAAAAGCTCAATGACTTTCTTGTTCCTTACAGATTGGTGAACTGATAATCCCCTTAGCTACTTGCTGAGGCATTACATGCGTAGACTGAATATTTGTAGTTGTTGCACTTGTCATTATATATAATGGATATTGCAGTTTGTGATATGCTCATGACAGCCTTGTTTAGACTTGATTGCTTGCGTTCTGATGACATATGTTCAACAGTACCACAAATAAGTCATCTGAAGAACAAACACACTTCTCGTGTCACATGTTCTTCTGTTGCTTCTAATGATCCTGTGAATTCCCACTTCTTAGTGTTTATAATAGACTTCTGAAGATAACAAGCAGCATCATACAAACTCCTCATAGTAGTGAAGTTCAAATCTTCATCATCATTCTGTGATGTCATAGCAATATCTCGTGCATGCTTCATACTAACAATTCAGGTTGATTTCTTTGTGATGGGCGGTGAAATTCAATATCTGTAACATTTTTCTGCAGCTATTCCTTAATTTCTTTCCTTGTTATAGATGGATAAGCGAATTATTCATAACATGAATGTTTTCATAAATGGTTTGCACATCAGCCATACTCAAGGAACCAGTCTTTAAACACTCTTGAATCATACAGATGAATTCAATCTCTGATGCAGCTTTAGGGAATGTAGAGATATTGATATCAGGACATCGTAGTAAATGTGTTACATTCTTTGCCCAGCATGGCAAATGGTATCTAATGTCAATAGTGTGACCATCTTCAGGGTTGATTGCTGTATTGAGCTTTATCTGGAGGGCTTCATTTCCACTTTTAGCAATAGCATCACTCAAGCGTTTTTGAGTATGATCAACCGACGGCTTCCTGAGGAAATTTCCACGTGCCTGACCACCATTACAGAAGCAGCATTCATCTTTGTTGAATGGAATGCAATGCGAACATGTTAGTCTTGGTGTGCTGCTTTCCGTCAGAGTTGTTGTTTCCTAAGTTTGGCTTTCATAGTGCTTTTTCATATGCTCCAACTTTCCCTTGTGAGTGACATCTTGGTAACAACGCCGGTGCCATGATGCCCTGTTGTCTGCTAGCATGGCAGCAGTCATTCCACGTAGATGAATATTCAATGAAACATACTTCACGTTTTCGTATTTAGCATTCGCTTGCACACTCTGTAAAACCTTTTCATGTGTGGTGGGGTTTGTGATTAGTCCTTCGGTTAATTTCTGTTGACACATTATACACAGTGCATAGTTGATTTCCATTTTTATGGCTGAGTGCACCAAACCTCAATTAACTTTGATGGTTGCAATGTGGACGTACCTATTTGAATACTGAATGACATATCTATCAGTCAGCTTTTGTTTGATTACATCATGATTGGGACATTTAAATTATTCACTAAAATTGAACATTAATAAAGAAAAAGATAATACTGACTGAAAAATGCAGTTTGCTGCATTAATTGTGGATATTTAGATTAATAATGCTGGAGGCTCAAAATAAAGATTGAAGATATTGAAAGATCCAGATTGACTGAAACTTGACAAGAACAACTTTGCAACAGAATAGAGAATTAGTTCATTTCAGAGAAGCCATAGAAAGTTACTTTATTTAGCTGCAAAAAATTATTATGGTGGCTTTTCGAAAAAAAAAAAATACATTAAATATTTTCCAAATAGCAGAAAATTAAAACAAATCTGAAAGGCTTTTATCATTTACTTTTCATTTCTTCATTAGTTTGATTCAGTTAGTCAGATTTAGATAGTTTAAAAACAATGTCCCGTTTTGTTTGTCTTAGCTATTCAGTTTTCTTTTTTTTAATTCAGTTGTTGTAATATTTAAGTATAAATGGAAATAATGAAACTCTGTCATTGGTCTTTACATAAAATCAAAGACTTGAATGTTTTTATTCAGTTCAATTTTATTTTCAACTGAGGATGAAGACTCCAATCTTCAAAAAGATTGAATGCAGTGTATTTGCTGGAATTGTTGTGCTTGTTAAAATCATGTCATTTCAAGTCTGCTCTGGCTTAGAATCAAATGAGAGAAAGGAATTTTTCCATTTTATTTTCAGCATCAAAAAAAAAAAAAATCAAACCAAGTCGAAATTATTAGTTAGCTTCTACAATAAATTGCCATCTGTATATGTATATATGCACTATGTAACCAAACATATTCGGACACCTTCCCAAAACCGTATTCAGACTTTCCCCCATGACACACTTCCCAGTAGTGGCCATTAGTATGGAGTCTGTCTTTCGTCTTTATGATAACTGTGACTCTGCCAGGGAGACTTGCCACCATCTGCCCGAATGTCTCTGAAGGAATGGCAGCCCATTCTTCCTGAAGAGCTGTAGTCAGAGCAGGTTGTGATGTGGGGTGTTAGGGTCTGGAGCAAAGTCCATATTCTAATTCCTCCCATAGGTGTTTGATGGGTTTCATGCCAGGACTATGGGCAGGCCAGTCCATTTCTAGAACCTAATAACTGAAACTTATAACTGACTGGAGTATCAAAATATATTAGGCATCTGGAAAATCTCAGTAGAGGGCTGAAAGCCCTTTCACTTTAAAGATATTGAAAAGCAGTGCCTTATAATACTCGTAGTAAAAAAGCTTTTGAAATACAAATATGCAAGACTTGCTCATATAAATGTTGATTTGTGGCATTTGTAATGTTTATTTTAGCACTTTGAGTGCCACATGACGGCCGTTTCGTCGTACGTATTTCTGACTTATTGCGCCATATGATGGCCTGTCGTCATAAAATGACTTTTCGTTCCAAGCGTTTAAAATTATCGTGGCCCTTTACTTTTATGTATTATATGTTAGTTAGTGATGCCTAGTGTGAATGTTTTTAGCGCAGACTACGACGACTGGCGGTCCTAAAGGCCTTTTTTGAATTAAAAAAAAAAGTTCATTGCAAATGTTTTTTTTCAGTAGTTAAAAAGTAAATTAAAACAACAAAACAGGTTTATTTTTTTTTACATACATAATAAAAAGCAAGAGAATAATAATTAAGTAATTTATCAAAATATAAATCAAAACATAATTATGTGTTTTTTTCTATAAAACAATTAGCACAAATTGCTGGTTTTTCCGGACAATGTAAACAGTATGTGTAACTCTGGGTGTTACAGTCGATTTATCCACTTCATGACTTCTGAGTTGCTGGCGATTTTTATTATAACAATTTGCACAGCATTTTCTTATTTTTCTATTTCATTTGTCAATATCTGGATTTTCTTCCAATTTATGTTTTAGTGGGTTTTTAGATATACGTGTCATTATTTTTTCCGATATCGAGTATACTCTCCACTAAAAACTCTTTGAATTCAATAATAGACAATTTCTTTTTGGAAATATTTTTATAAATAATATATGCATTTACAAGAGAAGTACCGAAAATAAGTTCAATGGCAACTTTGTGATACCATTTTACAGGTTTTTGCACTGAAGTGGAGTAACTAGAGTACTGGCCAGATAAATCAATACCCATTTTTCCTGTGTTATAGTTTTGTACCATTGTCGGTTTGAAAATTTCCTCTCCTTTTCTGTTTCTTCTGCCAGTGGAGGTTATTTCTGTTGTACATGATAACATAAGGACATCCCGTTTATCTTTCCACTTAGCTATCTCTATTCCCTTTTTAGTATATATACCAGTAATTTCATTGTTTGAGAGGTTTTTGTTTACCACCTCTTTTGGAATATGTTTTCTGTTCTTCCTCAGTGTTCCTGTAAGGTGTGTATTTCTCTCTAATAATTATTAGAGAACTAATATTCTGCCATACGATGTTCTGCCAGTTCTACTGATGTATAATAATTATCAGTGATAAATAAACGACTTTGATCTAAATAATTTTGTCCAAGCTTGAGCACAATATCGGTTGTCAGGGAAATACTTTTCTGGTTCATTTCATTCTTCCCTTGATAAATTTCTAGGCTGTATGTGTATCCAATGCCGTCACAAATTTTGAATAATTTTACTCCATATTTGTGCCTTTTACTCTGAATATATTGACGAAATAATAAACGTCCTCTGAACGGGACCATTGTTTCATCGACACAGAGAAATTCACCAGGCACATTATAATGCTGGTAAAGTTCTTTGAGTTTGTCTTTCAGTACAGATATTTTATGAAGTCAATTACCTTCAGCTTCTTCATTATTCGAAAAATGCCACATTGTCAGCAGCAATTCATATCTGTTACGTGAAATTACTTGTGGTGCCGTGTTATTTTTATGAATACATCTTGTACATCAATAATCCCGTAATTTAGGATATCTCACTAATCCCATCTATAAAAGGATTCCAAAAAATTTTCTCATTTCCAATGGGTTTGTGTCTCTCCATTGGTTGAATCGACTACTACTAATTTTTTTGTTGCCAAAAATTGGACAGCATAAAGGTTTCTTTGAACTGTAATATAATCAATAAGTTCCATTGATATAAACAGTTCATAACATTTTATTGGATTATCATTTGGACTTAAGTTTATATTTTTTAAACCCTCTGTGAACATTTGAGAAAACACTTGTTGTTGTATAGGCAATATATTATTGTCTATAATTTTCCATTCAACATTTGAAGAAGTAGCATTGTCATAACTATTGTCTTCTGTTTCGGGTAATTCATCTTCAATATCCAATAGTTCTTGATAGATTGATTCACTTGACGATTCACAGTCAATCTCATCTTCAGAAAAATTTGGGTCTTGTCTTGAATCATCGCTATCAAAATTCCCATCATCACTTGAATCATGACCATAACCAGATTTTGATGAAACTGTCCTCAAGTTCGACATTTTAGGATTTTTTTTTAACCCTAATACTATATTGCGGCGAATTGGAACAACCTGTAATGTCACAGCGGCAAAAAACTGTTAAAAATAAATAAATAATAATGTAATAACGATAGACATGATGCACAATGTTGAATAAAAACCCCAATGTCCATCAAGTGAAAGGTTAGCTATTGTCGTTTTTTGGTATTTGAGAGAGAGAGCACATCACACGACTAATCACAGTGAACAACTGACGCTGGAAACATAATTATTGCGAAACACCTGCTCCAGAGTTGTCGAATTTGATAATCGTTGTTTCCGACCAGGACAAACGACCACCAGTAGTCGTATTAATATTTTTATTGAAATTTATTAAATTAAATATTATATATCAAACCTTGTATATATATATATATTTTAAAAAATAATAAATGACCAAGTTGAAATCTTTAACCACCAGGTTTTATGGCAGTCAATTATACATGGCGCTCAAAGCCATTTTTTTTAAATTATATGATTTTTTAATCAAAACAGGTAATTGCACTCCAATATGTGTGTATATTATTATTTTTATGTTGTTTAACTAGTCACATAAGAGGTATTGATAATAAATAATTGATTTTGGCTTAAAGAGTTAACTGACTGCAAAAGTTAAAATGCTGTATTTTTCTTTCTTTTTTTTTAATTTCTTAGTCAAT
>JAFIDM010009631.1:5620545-5651022 GCA_023159025.1 Thereuonema tuberculata
ATTATTTTTTGTTTTGTTATTTTAAAATATTTGAATAAAGTTTTATCAAATTAATATATATTGCTGAAAATTTAGAAATTATGTTAAAAATGTATTGTTTTAATTTTCCATTTACTTTCGTAATTTAGGTTCTCTGACACAGGCAATTCGTAATTTTGCTAAAAGCCTTGAAGGTTGGTTGTCTTCAGCAATGGCTGACACTCCAGAAGAAATTTTAAAAATTAAGGTATAGAAATTAATCATTTTTAATAAATTTTAATAAATCATAATATTTAATAAAACTAAACTTCCTAAATATGGACTGCATGCCATGCTTCTTCTTATCTCAAAATTACCACTATAATTAAACTATTAGTTAAAAAAAATGGATTTAAAAAACTACTGCTGTGGGTGCTATAACAGGGGACAAAAATCTTAATTTTATAATAAAATGATAATAAGAGGATGTTTCAAAATATAATGCCAATTGTGAAAATGCACATTTCACTGGCATGTTTGCTATAGAAAATGGAACATGGATATCATTATTTTCCTTGAGGGATAATGGGAATGTTTTATACAGTTGCCATAACAACCCATCAACAATTACAAGAAAATAAGACTTCAAGTAATATGGTAAATGTACAAGTATGCAACCTTATCTGATAGTGCTGTATTTATTATGATGAGCCATTTGTTGCAAAAAATATTAGTTGCTATGCTAGGCATCATTGTGTTGCAAATGAACATAAAGCTAAATATCTTCATCAATTTACTCAAATAATTAATGTACAAAGAGATGCTGCACTACAAACTATATTCTCCTGATTCCATTGCAAATTATTCCCGTAGCAGCCATTCCATGCAAAAATGGACATTGAATTTAATTTTAAATTCAATTCAAAAGATTTATGTTAACATATAAATAGCTTACATATTCCATTTTATTGTTTTACGTAAAGAATTCTTATTTTGTATCATAATAATTATTTTCTATGAGGAGTTCATTCATTCATGGAACTATTAATTTTGTGGTTAAATAATGATGCTGCTGCTGCTGCTATTAAATTCTTTTTTAAAAGCTGTAATATCTTTTTTAGCATAGGCTTGAAAAATTAAAACCTGCAGTTTAAAAGAAAATACAGAGATTTCATGCTCAGATATGTTATTTGGCTATTAATTTTATAAAATAAGAACTGAATATATCACACTTTTAATGTAAATTTATCAAAAGTTATAGAAAGAAATAACATTCAGAAAATTTTCTCTTTATATGTTATAAAAGCTAAGTTTGTATTCAACTCGAAAAATAATAAATAAATTCTAATGAAATAGCTGTTGTATCTGTAACACCCAATTCTTATTGGGGTGATATTTTAATAATGCTGTAGTTCAAAATTCTTCTCTATTTTGAGGAAAATGAAATGAAGAAAATTAAAAGGATTTATTAAGAGATCTATATTAGTTTCCTGAAACAGAAGGTTTCTAAGGCCTTCCTCAAAATAGAAATCTGAAAATGAGATCTGCTTTCAAGATTATGGCAGTTACCTATCCTTATTGAAAACAAAGGATGAAACCAAGAAAGTTCTGGAATATTCCTCGTAATGTCACAAATATTGAAATCTCTTAAATAAGGGGTAATTTTGATATTCAGAAATGGAAAGTAAGGGAGGTGCACAGACTGCAAAGTGGATATGGGTGAACATATCATTTAACTTAGTTCTGACTGCTTCACAGACTGCTCCTGGTTGCCTAGTCCTCCTTTGTAAAACCACCTGTTCACAGTGGAAGAAGATGCCAAGGCTCGACCACAGCTGTGTCAGGGTAACAGTGCTGTTCCTCTAGACACATAATCAAAGATAGCAGTCAGCCATAGCCATAAGCTTTCCTTCGCTGACTGTGTTTTTTAAAATTGGTTTCGCAGTGTGTAAAGAACTCAAATTCAGTCATCTTGCTATTTTCACCTGACATCAGCTGTTCTCTAGTCTACAACAGCTTTCTACCTAAGTTCATCTGTCTCTAAGTCATTACAGCACCATCTGCTATCTCAAACTTCTTTCTAATTTGAATATGAATTGACCAACACTTCCCAAATAACCCCTGTTGTTCTACAGCTCATTTACATTAACCGATGACAGTGCTAGTCATTTGCATAAGATACCCTAACTCCAGTACTTTTCACATCATATACAAATGCTTTTTGCTTTATGATAGTGTGATATAGCATTACATTCAGTAGTCATCAACTTTGAATTTTGATCTGTTCCTGGGTTAGCAATATTAATGGTAGTACCTGAACAACTTATCACTACTGTACTATACCTGTATCACCCTTGTATTATGTAAAGTAAATGTAGAACTTTTTTTTTTTTTTGTACAGTTCTGCACATGTATTGATAGAATAAACTTCATTCATTCATCATCATTCAGCCTTTATCAGTCCACTACTGGACGAAGGCCTCCCCCATACATCTCCATCGTTTACGGTCATCGGCTTTACTTCTCCATCTCTTCCCCGCAAACTTCTCCATCTCATCCTTCCATCTGCCCTTTGGTCTTCCTCTCTTCCTTTGACCTGTGGAGGGTTTCCAAAACGTGGTCAGGCTCGTCCAGTTTTCCCTAGTCTTTCTGGCCAGGTGTCCTGCCCACCTCCAATAAACTTACAATCATTTATTTTGTATACACAGTAGTTAGTTAAAGTAATTTGTTTATTTACTTATTCAGTGACAGTAGTTATTTACTTTTTTATAGTATTTATCATATCATATTTGACATCTCATGTTTTCTACTTACAATGAGTTCATGAAACGTAACTCCATCATAAAGCAAGGAGCATCTGTATTGAAGTTTCATGCACTTCCAAATCATTTTTACTAAACAATCATGATTTTTCTATTTTTTCCTTAATTAATGGAAATCACTGTAGTTTATTGGGTAGCAGGGTGTAACTGGATTGCTCTTTAATTGTTTTTGATATGGAACTGATACAAGTACATAGTTGTTTACACAGTGAACAAACATATGAAAAAGTATAGAAGCAAACCTGATCTTGATTTTAATTCTGATGAAGCTGAAGCAGCTGATGTTTAAGTATTTTGTTATCTAATTCAGAAGAGATCTTCCTAATTCTTAAGTAATATGAAACTTTTGTAAAGAAAGTTTTACTCATTACAATTAAATTTAATTTTAAAATTAAAAGAAATAATAAAAGATAGAATATTTTTTTATGTTATTATTATATAAAATTATGCGGATATTAGATATTAAAATTCTTTTACATACCAATTCCAATTTAAGTATAGAAGTTATTTACACTGACTCATAAAATTATCTTGAAATATTTTAAAATAACAAAAATTGAATTGTTAATTTTATAGAACAGTAACATCTATTTTATTTATTGATAATATTGAGCTTTTCTTTTTGAATTCATTTATATTGCTTGTCTGTTTTTTATTTTTTTACTTGTCAAACTGTTTAACTTTGAAAAAGAAAGACTTAATTGAAACCTGTTGTTTTATCTAATTATGATTAACCCTTTGTGGATGGCCATGTTTTTGACATATTTGTGTACCTCTTAGGAAAAATTTAATTCATAAAAAAATAACAGTAAAATGGTCATAATTTTATTTCTTTGTTTTAAAAAAACAATTGAACTTTCATATGCACATAAGTTTATTTTGGAATAATCAATAACTTTTTTCATAAATTAAATTTAATATCAATGTTTATCACATATTTTAAGGAAAAGTTATTTTCAAAAGCCTGAAATATAGATAATAATTTACAATAAATAAAAAGTTGAAATTGCACAAAAAAATTGAGCTTAAGAAAGCATAGGGGAGGAGAATGTACCTTTGACCAGGTTGCGTTGTGTTGCTAACTTGCATTGTTTATTAACATTAAATGTATAGTTACATGTATTTATCACTAGGAGTGCTGATGTAAATGTTATGAATGCTGGCACATGCTTGTACATTTTCACAGATATTTTATATCCATTTCTATCATGAAAAGTAAGTATTCTGATACAATGACTTTCTGTTATATTGTTTCTCTTGTTCAAGATAATTTAGATTTCAATTTGTTAGAGATTATTTTATCCTTGAAATTTATAAATAATTTAGTTTTACATCTTAAAAACATAATCTATGAAGCTTGGATAATATCCAATGAATAATGGTAGCATGTTGTTCCTTTGACCACAGATATATATTGTACGTTTGACTGGTCGAATGTACAACATTCCAAATGAACTTTTTTATGTCCTTTTATTTATTATTCATTTATATTATTTTATTAAATGAATGATAAAATAATATAATCTGAATTAAATTTTAACGTATGTAGGAATTATAAAATTAAAAGAATAATGATAAACCCGATACAAATAGAAGTTAAAAATGGGATATATTTTAAATAAAAACATAATATCTGACAGTTTCGAGCAACTTTATGTCAATCAGCGTCAAGATATAATTCTCAAACGAACAAGCTCTTAAAAACAGAAAATTATTAAATATTCTAAAATTTATTGGTTATGTAAAACAAGGTAACCCGGATGAATTGAGTGCATTGCCTTATGTCAGTCCGGTGGTGATCATATGAATCAAAATTGTAAGCATGAACAACCGTTACCCAAAAACAACTTGGTTTATGTTTACAATTTTGATTTTTTTTGCTTGTTCTTTTGAGAATTATATTGCTTATGATAACCTGACTTGACGTAAAGTTGCTCGAAACTGTCAGGTATTATGTTTTTTATTTAAAATATATCCCATTTTTAACTTGTATGTGTATCAGTTTATCATTTTCTTAATGTTATAATTTTTACACATGTTAAAATTTAATTCAGATTATATTATTTTAGATAAGCCAAAAGTAAAACTGGTAAGACAAGACCTCCCTTCAATAAAGATGTGGAGAAAGCTATACAACAAATTTTAGGGGAAAAAAATTAGTATTGGTGAAGCAGTAAAGCACTTCAACTTGAAGAAGCAACTCTAATATTTAATTTGCAAAAGTTCAGAAATGCAGGTCAGAGTAAATTTGTAATGAGCCAAAGCTTAATGTAAAGCAGGTCTTGTAAATGTGTTTCTATTTCCTGTTACATGTTAATTTCTTTCATGGTCAAAGGTACAACATATAGTGGTCAGAGGTACATTACCTGTGTTTTACCTTTGACCAGTTGTCATATTTTTTAGTTAACCTTTGTTTATTCTAGATAAGTTAATGTAACAAATTTAAAAGCATTAAATGTGAATCACTTTGGTTTTGATTGTAATAATGATGTAAAAACATAGATATTAGAAATCACACCAATAAATGTATAAACTTAAAATACATTTATTAAAATAGCAAATTTTCCAGAAGATAATAACTTCCCTTTATCAAGTCTAAAAATATTATAAAAGTTTCGATAAAATAACAATTTGTCGATATGAGCATGAGAACAACATTAAGGAATTATTAAAGTTTAAGTTTAAACAAACCTTAGAATAAAAGTTTATTAAACATTTATTTAGAATAAAAATTTATTTATTATGAATACTAAAAGAGAAGGAATCAAGAAGAAATATTGTCTATATACGTAGATATTAGAGTTGTAAAAAAATATTTAAAAAAAATGGTCAAAGGTACACTACCCTCCCCTATCGTATTTTTTATAATTTTTTAAAACAAACTATGTCTCTGTTTATATGTCATTTTAGTCTTTGGACTCATATATTTGTAATGCAGAACTGCCAACTCTTGCTGCCCTTTGTTATAAACTCGTGCATTACAACTCCTAAAATACAAAAAAAAATATTTTTTTTGATTCCATCAAATCAGACATAAGTTAGTTACTGACATAATTTGTATTGGGAGTAGTGCAATTTAAAGCCATTCTTGCATTCTACACTTTGAAAATCCATGAGATGAATTCTTTTCTGCCATATCTGAATGATCGCTATCTGAAAATATTCATCTAAAACAATTTTCATGAAACAATTACTGATCTAGAAGTTCCTAAATATGACTCCACAATTCTGCTTCACTATTTGAACCATCCCCTTCATTTATTTCAGAATGTAAAATACTCTAAAAACCTGAGATTCCAAATGTGATGCTATGTTTGACAGACTTTGTTTTTGCATTTTTTCTCTCATTCCATTCGTTGCTATAGCTAACCAATTACATTTCTTCGTATTTTGACACTTTTGAAAGGATTAGCCAATCACAGATGACCTACTTACTAATTCTCAGGCTTCAGAGATTGCTGAAAACTTGAAAAAAAATTTTTTGAAACAGATCATGCATAAATATATGCATGATTTTCACATCAAATCAGTGATTAATACAGATTTCTTATCTTAATGTTGTATTGCTGATTCTATCATTCTTTCTCCATTTGGTGACAAAGGCTTTCAAATATGTAGTCAATTATGGATACTCTAGGAGACATTATCCCTTCCCATCCCTAGTGCTCTACAGAAGAGAAATCGGGGGATCTTATATGCCAGGGGAATGAGCTCATAAGCTCATAACGTTTTTTGGACAATTTATGTTACATAGTGTCATGCATTATCCTGTTGCAAAATCTCATCTGCAGTGTATCAAACAAATGAGGCATCTGTAGAAAAATCTTCTTGATATATTGCTGAACTATCAATGTACCCTAATATAATAGGTGACCTGGAATCATAATGGACTGCATCCCAGATTAAGAACCCCTGCTGTATGGGTATTATTACACTCGTGAATATGTCCTGAATTGGTCTCGGCAATGCCAAACCTTAATGCGACCATTACACGCACTCCAGTGTAACTCATTGAAGAAGATAATGTACCATTCCTTCTCCTGTGACTGATCTTCTTTGCACCATTGGATACATTCCTGGTGGTAATGAGTGGTCAAAGGCAACTAGAACATAGTATGCTATGTCAGTAGTTCATCTGCATTTAGCCATCAGCAGACAATTCTCAAGGAGATGCAGTGTATGTGCTGTAAAACATTGGATTGTCAGTCTGGTATAACACCTCACAGGATCCATAGATAAGGCAGTCTTATGATCTACAATTGGCTATTCAGAGAGTAGCTTTCATGCATCCCTACTGTACAGTTCCATTCAAATAAGTTGAATACTGATACTGATGAAATTATTTGCATCTTTGCCAAGAAATATGTATGTGAAGGTGTTATTTTGTCAAGATTCTATCCATGGATGCTCTTATTGGTCATAAATAAGAATACTCTGCAAAATCAAAGATGGAGAAAAAAAAAACAAATGGAAAATTGGTAATTTAATTAAAAGTAATCTAAAGTTATGTTCTGCTTGCACTCATGGCACCACTGTGACACTGTTACATCCTAATCTTGTTGTGAATCTAAAAATACATCACATTTACAGAATGGCAAGTAGTCCTTACTGAAGCACTAACAGAAATGAACATGTTTCATAATTTAGGATTCTGTCCACAAGTTGCAACTGAAACATTGGAGGGTTTCTGATGTTTATTCCACATCAGATCACCTGATGAGTTCACCACACCATCACAGATTTTTATGAAAATTTATTTGCATGTAAGGGATCATAAGATAACTCATTCTGTAAAATATGGGATTCTTAGGTTAACTATTTGCTGAGATATGAATTTTTGAATTTTTTTTTTTTTTTTTTTTCGGATCCACGCCCCTTTTTTTGACGTATTTTCTTGAATACCTCATCTCCTAATCAATCAAATGGAACCAAATTTGGTTTCCCCATGTATTTTTTTATGCTGAATCCAAAAATTCCAAAGAAATTAGTCTAGGACTAACATTTTGTAGTAATAGAAAGCATGTAAGCATTTAGGAAAAAATTTAAATGACCATGTGAGACAACATTTAAAAATTGAGATTTTAACCCAAGTCTGAAAAAGGTCTAAAGCAACTGAAAAAAAAATAATCAAGATGATGTTTTGCTCCTGAGCTTGCAAAAAAAAATCGCAAAGTTGGCATTCTTATCGAATTACGTAAAGAAATATCCAACAATTATTACTTTGTCACTGCAAATTTATTTAGGAAATTCAAGTTACCCCTTAATTCAGTCATAGCTCTGTAAGCAGTAACTCTCACTTATAGTCAGGTAAAAACCCACATTTTCAAACTGATTCAAACTGAATAGTTTGAAAATACGGTGAGTCAAACAGAAAATTCACCAGTTTCAATCGCCGATGCTAGGCAGCATAATAATACTAAATGTTATTGAAAAAAATACAAGCCTTTTAATTAGCTTCATTTCCTTTAATAAAAATGTTTACTGAGGTGTTACTGAAAATATTTTCAATAAAAATTAGTTTTTTTTTTTGACAATAAAAAAATAAAATACTAAAATACTATTATTATACAGCGAGTTCTATAAATTTCAAAATTAATTGTTATATTAATAGTTATTCAGGACAAAATATCTAAAGCACCTATTTTTTTTTTTTTTTTCTCGCTTTCTTTTCAAAATAAATTATCGTATTTTTCGTTGTGAATCATATGATTGTGAAAAGGGCGGGAATGACTTATACTTTCTGTTTGAGGTAGGATACTTTCACTTTCTGTTTTAGGGGGTCGATTCAACTAAACAGACAAGCTTCCTGAACATTTCTTTATAATCAGTCTTTGTAGGTAGGGCAGACACAATAATTTCAAATTTTGGTGGGTTTCACACACACAAACTGAATGCATACCCCTAGCTGCGACTGTCACACACCACTGAGGTCGAAGGGAACAAAATTTTGAAAACCCAACTTTCATTTCATACCGAGCCTTAAACTCCAAATACAATTCTTTTAAGTTTACTGAAAGCAGGCGTTTTTTTGTTTGGGAATTCGTTGGCCCCATGGTACTTTAACAGTCACACAGTCTTTTTTCCAGGGCATATGCGGGAGAACTCGTCTTCCTCATAAATTTGCCTTACAGTTTCCATTGTATTTTCCGAAAGACTTTTTCCCCCGCATTTGTGTGGTTCAGCAAATGTACCACGAGATTTTTTCACAGCTCTGGCTTTTTTCACTGAATACTCTGAAACTTGAAATTCATTCATTGTGTTAATTAATTAATTAATTAGAAGAACAAAAAAACAGAAACAAACAAAAATAAACAGAAAGTAAACTCATTTCCGCCCTTTCTGCAATCATATGATTCAAAATGAAAACTACGGAAACTATTTTGAAAAGAAAGCGAGAAAAAAAAAAATGGGTGCTTTAGATATTTTGTCCTCAATAACTATTAGTTAATAATTTTGAAATTTATAGAACTCGCTGTATAATAACAGTAGTTTAGTATTTTTTTTTTATTGTCAAAATAAAAAAAAAATTTTATTGAAAATATTTTAAGTAACACCTCAGTAAAACACTTTTATTAAAGGAAATGAAGTTAATTAAAAGGCTTGTATTTTTACAATGACATTTTGGATTATTACGCTGCCTAGCATCGGCGATTGAAACGGGTGCATATTCTGTTTGAAAATATGGGTTGTACCTGACTATAAGTGAGAGTTACTGCTTACAGAGCTATGACTAAATTAAGGGGTAACTTGAATTTACTAAATAAATATGCAACGACAAAGTAATAATTGTTGGATAAGTGATGTGGACTACTTGTTGGGCAGGCCAAGTGATTACATGCGAAGCTGTGAGGAGCATAGCAGACAAACAAGGACCTCAATAGATATACATTTTACATAAAGACATAAGATGATCTTGATTAAATGGAGATTTCAGGTTTTAAAGAAGGCCAGTCAGGAATGAATAGAGGTGCAATTATCAAACAATGAACTAGAAGCTACAGAAAAGCAGTATGTCATGTAGGCTTTTGAGGATAGAGCTGATAAGAAAGAAACAATGCTAAGCTATCAGGGAGACAAAACAGTTGAAGTATATCACAGAATTTCTGAGCAAAAATTGGAAAAATAATGAATTAAGGTTTTCATCAGAGGGGGAATGGTGAAAAATATAAATTTAAGAAGAAACATTGATGAGTATTGCAAAGCAATCAGTGACAAATGGAGAACTGTAGAAGTGCAGAATACTGTTTAACAGGTGACACAGACTGAAGGATTGAAAAGCCAAAGGTGGCAGGCTATGTCTGAACAGGAAAACAGAGAAGCACATTTCTCTCTAAATACGAGTGAATGCAATGAAGAAAGTGTAAATTATTACATTGGCTCCTGAAAGTGAAGCTTTTATAAAAAGAAGTTAATTTAATGAATGACCAAATCATGTTATTATTCATTACGAGATGTAAGTAATGAATCATCCATAATCTTTAACACCAGAAGAAATATTACTAAGGAAATGATAGAAAATTATTTCAGATATATATGCTGAATCCTGTTCTGGAAGAGCTAGTTCGAAGATGGTGGCAGGATTAGCATTGGTAAAATTGGCATTTCATAATGAAAAGTGCAGCAAATAGATTGTGTAACTATTATGAAAGCAATATTCTGATATGTTAAATACTGATAAATGAAAGGAAAGAGGAAGTCAGTGAGTGGTGGTGGTTAGTGCATAAAAATGAAGTAGCTATAGGGGCCTTGCCTTAAATTGAACGGTATCACTTGAGCTCTTGGTAGGCAGTAGCCAGGAAGTGACTGAATTTTGCAGTCAGAAGAAAGTAAAAAAATAATGAAGTGAAAATATAGATAAGAGTGGAACAAAATTGAATGTGCAAACAGCAGCAATTTAGGATTCTCAAGATCAGATAGAGATTGTAGCAGCAATAGTGTTGTGAGGGAAAAAAGCAAAATAACTTTGATTTCTGTAAGGATAGGATTAAACATTTAAATTTAAAAAAAATTCAGAGCATTATGATGCATATACATTATGAAAATTACTGGATAGAATCCTTACTCTCAAACATTTCCCTAGGAAAAGCGTTACAAGTGAAGCATTTACTTTTTTAAGAATACGTGCACTTTTTAAATGTTTCTTTAAATATTATTGAACATGATGATAAGGTGATGAGCATACATTTTTTGTCCATCCATGTTGAACTGAGCTTCTTCCTTATGCAAGAATTCAGTACAGTCAGGGCCTTGTGAACAATTCGTGGCTTATGGAAAAGAAATGAAATGTAGTATTTAATGAACTATCCTTTGTTCCAGTTCAAGAATTCTGGTTCTCTTTCAGCTTAGAATATGCTATGAAACTGGATTATTAAAAGGTAAAACAACAAGCATGAGGGAAATAAGGAAAAAAAAACTATCTATTGTACTTATTTTCAGAGAAAGATCTAAGGATTCATTAATTTTGTTTATCTATCTGTGACCTTCCAGGGAATCTGAACAACAGATTGTGACTAGAGATAATTAGCTTTGTTTCACACTCTACCTGAATTAACTTTAACATTGCAATAAAGGGATACCAAGAAAAATGAAAGAACAAGCAATAAACAGAAGAGACGGGAGGATGAAACTTTGCTGACTTGATATTGGACCTGTCATGAGATAGAACACTAATGATGATGATGATGATTGTAATAAAGGATCTCCTCAGCTATAGAAAGCTAATCTCCATGCTTCAAAAGAACTTTCTTTAAGTTACAACATAAATTATCCTTTTTCAAGCACACTCATACCTGTATAAAGTAGGAACTTTTCACTTCATTTGTGAAAATACAGTGTGTTTCACTGGCTATCAAACCCTCATTTTCCCTTATAATTTTCAAACTAATGGAAGTAATACATGGAAACTTGAAATGGGCATACCTTGGTTTAGGAGAAGCGTGATGATTTCAAAGGAAGTGTTGAAAGTGGTCGCCATTAGCATCAAGGCATGCCTGAATACACCTCTCCGTGTTACGGAAGTTATTCACCAACACATCTAGTCATAGCCTCAATTTTCCGCCAAATGTTTTCTTGCAGTTCCATTAGAGTCCTTGGCTGGTTGTGATACAATTTCCCTTTCAACATGCTCCATAGAAAGAAATCAGGTGGGGTAAGATCAGGTGACCTTGGTGGCCAAAGTCCCTTACAAATGACACGATCTTCAAGAAGGAAACAATTTCAGCAATGCTGACATTGGAGGTGTGGCAGAGGTGGCACCATCCTGCTGAAAATAACCAGTATGGAGTTCATTTGCATCAAACAAAATGCCGAGGACAGCGAAAACATAATTGATCATCACTTTGGGCAAGCACAACAATCGGCCTAGCCTGTAGCGCCACCACTCTTGTCCTTCCATAACCATGCTTCTCCTAAACCAGGGTTTCTCAACCTTTTTTTACCCATGGACCCCCTTTTCCCTTCTTCTTTTTTTTGGTGGACCCTCTCATAGCTAAAGAGTAAAGGGGTTATATTGATAATCAAGGAAATAGTAAATGATTATGCTTTATTTTGAATGAAAACTAATTTAATGCAAATAAATTATTCTACAGTGGTAAATAATATATATTCTACACACTGGTAAATAATTCATAATAAACCATTTTAAAATAAGTGTGATTCAATGAGATCCCTGTGGACCCCGAATACATGGACCCCCCGGTTGAGAACCCCTGTCCTAAACCAATGTATGTCCGTGTCAAATTTCTCTGCATTACTTCCATTAGTCTGAAAATTATAAGGGAAAATCAATGTTCGATAGTGAGTGAAACACCCTGAATTAAAACAAACACTGATTTTTTTAAGTTCAAATGTAAAGGAATCTCTTTGTCTTCATTCTGCAGAAGACCATGCCTTGTACTCTGCTGCCAAAGAAAATAGATGAAATTTCTTGGCTTTTGAAAGATTTGTTAAATGCAAGTTAAAAGTTTGTAAAAATGATTTTCTTTGTTTTGTAAAAAAGAAAAATCAATAATAGACTATTCATCATTAAATAGCAACAATTGAATTTGTTTTCCCTCAGTCACAACTGAAATATTCTGAGAAGGAAATTCAATTGCAGGACAATGACTCATTATTTAAGAATTTACTTATTACCATTCACAAGGAAAATCTTATTGGGCTGCCTAACTGTTGATGGATAATTTTATAACACTTTCTCCTGCCCATCAAGATATAAAAAAAAAAAGGTCTTTGAATTTTGATTTAAAATTAAGCCTAAACTGTGGTAAGGACTAATGAATTCCCAATTGCTAGTCATGACTTGTTCAAATAAAATTTTTCCCATTCTCTCCAAAACTATACAGGTATTCTAAATTGTACAAAGTGAATTAAAGAACAAATTCAAATATAAGCACAGAATCACATCAGGATCAAAAAAAAATCTTCAGAATAACTTTTATTGAATAGGGATAATACAGTAAATGAAACCCTTCCTTTGAATATTGAATTCTCAGGTAAACAATCTTTAAGCTTTATTTTATTAAAATAACTATTATTTAGTTTTCTTAAATACATTTTAATTTTACTACTAATGTATCTGTTGTGAAGTATGCTAATTTTCAATCTGAATATGTTTGCCTACATGGAAGGATACATTAAGTCATTTCATAAACCTTCTGCAGAAATTTGATGGGATGATATGCTATTCTTTCCTAGCACTGGAAATAAACAAATGGGATAGGGCTATTGGAACAAATTATTATTATTAATGCTTAAAAATTAATATTTATATTTTATTTTTCTAGATAAGTGCTGTTAGTGCCTTTGCACAGACACTTCGCCGTTACACTTCATTAAATCATTTAGCACAAGCTGCAAGAGCAGTATTACAGAATTCCTCGCAGATTAGTCAAATGCTTGCTGATCTTAACAGGGTAGATTTTCACAATGTACAGGTAATATTATATCTTTTAATCAATTTTTTTTATTTATCTTTTGCTCCCATAAAATTTGTTGAAATATGTCTTCAGCTTAATTGATTAGCCAACTGGTAATCAGATTCATATGTAAGGCTTATACCATAACTAACAAAAAAAAATGATTCCTTCTGTTTTTCATCTCGGCAAAAAAAAAAAAAGTGATTTTGTTTTTGTTACATTAAAATCTAAATTTCATTTTGAATTACGTTATCATTATAATGAAATAAGAAAGGTTAGATATTTAGCGATTATGTATCCACCTTAAACACATTTATTTATAGAGAATTCAGACATTTTCATGAGTATTCAGTGATTACTTCTATAAAAAATAAAAAAAAGACTAATTAATTATAATTATATTAATTAATGATTAATTAAAATTAATGCTATTATCGTAGGTATTTCAATTAATATAGCCAATTCGTAATTTTAAAAAAAAGTTTTTTTACATTTTTTTCCCCTTTGTCCCGATAGTTCTGATAGTCCTGCTCGTTTAGAATTAAAATTTATGAAATTTTTTTAAACATATGCAGCTGACCAGGAAGGTTTCTAAGATTTTAAATTACACTGGATGGCAAAAAAAAAAATTTTTTTTGAGCCCTGATACCATTCCTGCTGATTTTTATGTAAAATGACCTCCTGAATCCGAATATAACCCCTGTTTTTCCCATCACCCACCGTTTTCGGGGGATGCCCCCCCCCCCCTATTTTTATCACTTTTCGATAATTTGGAGGGATTCAGAGGATTATTTTAGCCTTTACATTTCTTCTGAAGGGCTAGAGTGGTAAAAGTTCTAAAACATGAACATTTGTAGCAAGGAGGTAGATTGGGGGGGGGGGGGGATTTGCCCCTTAAATTGTAAAAAAAATGATTAAAAATGACCTATTCTTCCAGTTTTTTTCGCCAATTTTTCACTTATTTTCTACATATTCCAGCTTCCAGCCCCCCTCATCGTCCCCCAAATAATAAAAATATATAGCACCAATAATAAAAATATATAGCAACAGGTTGGAAGAGTTACATTACCACACTGGCACTCTCAATTCCTCGTGTGCAGAAATAAAAAGTAAAACAATAAATGTAAAAAAGTAAAGTAACAAATGTAAAGAATAATAAATAAATAAGATAAGTACCTTCATTTGGTGCTTGCTTTCCTTTTGTACCCTGAGGTAGAAGTTTTTCATACCAAAAACCAGCAGTACTCTGCCAACATGTTCGCATTCCACTTCCCTCTCGAACTTAGTGATGTCTTGATGGAACCTTTTCTAAGGGATTCCACTGCTGAAGTCGAGATCCAAGAAATTGAGATTTACTCTTAGGTAACTCCAAATCCCTGACGAGATAGTAATGAGGTGAGGTTGTCGATGAGTTGAATCAATGAACACTCTTCATCATCGGTGGACATATCATTTGATGGTCCAGACTGTGGCTCAAAGTCTTTCAAATCTGTTTTTGGCTCTAGAGTATAAGGTTTTGGGAGGTACCGGGACTGGCAAAAGATTCGTCGTGAGAAACTGGTCTTAGAGCTGAAGGGATATTAGGATCCTGAATTGTATGCTTACTTTTGCTAGAGAACCCGACGGTGGAAGTCATAGAAAAGTAACAATCTGTGAGATGAAAGCGAGGTTAGCGCCAAACCATGGGTACAGCAAATGGCATTGATTTACAGGTACCTTGAGCCATTTGGTCAAGCTACTATAACAAGTAGTGCAGCAAACAGTTGGAGTCCAATCCTTGTCCTGATCGCCAACTTGGCAATCAATGTAAAATTTATAAGCAGTTTTAAGAAGCGGAGAAAGAGGTTTTCATTGCGCTTTTTAAGTCATTTCCCCACAAACATAGTAGAAGCTATCGGGATTATTTTTACACTCGCGTGGCATAGTTAAACAGTAATGCTCGAAATTAATCACAACTCACATACTTTTAAAAATTTGCGATATGATCAGATTGTGATAATAATTGACAAAGTAATAAATTCTGTTTAAGATTTTTCCTAATCCTTATATATACATATATACAGGGTATTCATTTTATCTGAAGACATTGAAATATCCCGAAAACTACAAATCGGATCAAAAAACTTTATAATTAAAATTTATTCGTCTCGGAGGGGGACATCCAATGATACCAAACTCGACCCCCCACGCCCTAAGAGGTGAGGGGTTGGGAAGAAAAACGTAAATAGGAACCCCCATTTTTTATTGCAAATTTGGATTCTCCAGAAAATTTCACATTGATTTGATGTACTGTACGTCAGGGTTGCTCGCAGATGGCGCTGTAATCGACAAAAATCAAAATGGGTAAAACATCGTTGAAAATTGGCGATATCTCAAGAAATAAAAAATCATATGAAATCAGAGAAATAAAAATGTAGACGTATGTGATATTTATCAAAATGCTATCCATTGACATGTGAATTAACCCCCCATCCCCACGCTGCGAGAGTGGGAGAAGCAATTATTTCATAACTTGTAATGTATTCCGTTGTGTGTCTTCTTTTTCTTGTCTTACATCGGAGTGTTTTGTCCAATTACAGTAAGTGTTCAAAAATACGACCCTCAACTTCAATACACTTATTGATCCTGTTTTCAAATGACGGTACACAGGACAGAAGTATATCTGCGGGAATTTCAGCACAGGCGTTTCTTATGCGTTCTACCATGTTTTCATGGTCTGTTGCCCTTGTTGATAAACCTTATCTTTTAGATAACCCCACAGAAAGAAATCTGGCGATGTCAAATCAGGCGATCTAGCAGGCCAATTAATAGGGGCACCTCTGCCAATCCACCGACCATTGTAATCACGGTCTAATACTTCCCGTGCATGACGTGAGTTATGCGCTGGGCAACTGTCATGCTGATACCATATACTTTGTCGAACGTCCAAGGCAACATCCTCAAGTAGTATTGGTAGTTCCTGTTCCAAAAAATTTCGATATCTGATTCCATTCAAAGTACCTTCAATAAAATAAGGACCAATGAGTTTGTTCCCTATGATTCCACACCAAACGTTACCTGACCAAGGACGTTGATGTTCAAATTGTCGTAACCAGTGGGGATTATCTTCACTCCAGTAATGCATGTTATGCCCATTAATGCTACCACGGTTTGTGAATGTAGCCTCATCTGAAAATAGTACATTAGCAAAGAAATTGGGATTACTTTGCAGTTGTTGAAGAGCCCATTCACAAAATACTACTCGATTATGAAAGTCTTCGACATGAAGTTCTTGATGCAGTGAAATGTGATATGGATGATACCTATAACGATGCAATACGTTGACAATACTACCTAGGGACATTTCGGAATCGCGTTGTAATTGCCGAGTGCTTATCTGTGGGTTTTGGTGAACAGCTGCTAGTACAGCTATTTCATTAGCTTCTCCTGTAACAGTTGTTCTTCGTTTCCTTTTCTTGGTTTGTACGCTGCCATCAGAGATAAAGGCATTCACGATTTTGTAAAAAAAAAGAACGAGAGCGAACATTATCTGGAAACCGCTCAGCATATAAGGCAACATCCAGCATCGTCAACATTTCTCCTACATTCACCATAAATCAGAATCATTTCAATTTTTTCTTCTACGGTTGCATGATTCATTGTCCACTTGCAATTCTGTTCTACTGTAGAAATGAAGGGTAGATGTGTAGGCAATAAAACCTACTCACGTACAATGAATGTTTTAGAGATGCTTTCAGTTCTAATTCTGAAAGATAAGTGAGCTCTGATCGCACTGCACTGCCTTTTATGATAGAGCAGTCCCTCTTTCGTTTTGTCGGAGGAATACAACTCCCATTACAAGTTATGAAATAATTGCCTCTCCCACTCTCACAGCGTGGGGGTGGGGGGTTAATTCACGTGTCATTGGATAGCATTTTGATAAATATCACATACGTCTACATTTTTATTTCTCTGATTTCATATGATTTTTTTATTTCTTGAGATATCCCCAATTTTCAACGATGTTTTACCCATTTTGATTTTTGTCGATTACAGCGCCCCTCCACCCCCAAAAAAGAAAAAGATATAAAAAAAGCAGGCTCCTGTCAAAACACTTACTTTAAAATTTTGTACATCTCAAAATTTCAGGGTAGATATTCAGAGATAAAAAAATTTATGAAATTGGATAGTCTGACCATCCTACCACATAAAAAGAAAAGAAAGAGAACTCCTTAGCAAAGAATAAATGGTTATTTATTCTGAACTGCAATCCTCAAGACTGATGTTGTGTGCTAATTTCCATGACAGCTGGAATGAAATTGAAAACTCACTTAGTTTGATTGAAAGACAAAATCTCCCTAAATTTTTGAAGGATTTTGATTTAAAAAAAAATAGTTCTGAACCTAGGTTTTCTATAGGTAGAGATTGGTTGCTTTCAAAAATGTTTCTTCCAGCCAAAATTAGTAGATAATCCAGATTCCAGTTACAACTAGCATCTTAAAAACTGCATAGTTGTATGACAATACATTAAAAAGTGCCAGTTGCATTAATAAATTTAATAAAAGTCACATTTAATTTTATAGTTAATATTTCATCTCTTTAACATTTTGGGGTCATACCCTTCACTGCCCTGCTGTTCCCCACAGGTTGTGCTATTTTCGTACATTTTCAAAGTGTATGTATCACAAACACTAGTATAATTGGAAAAAATGACTTTGGAACAGTGATAAAGAGCTACTCTTTGTCTTCAAAATTGTATATTAGATTTTATTGTAAGTATTATAAAAAAACAAGAAATTTATTTACACAGAAGAGTAAAAATTAGAGGCGAAACAAAAATTTTAGACTATATCTCTATTAGGAAAAAATTACAGAATATGACAAAACAGAAAAAAGTATTACTAAACAACATAAAATTATATTTTATTTTATAATTATATTTAAAATTAGAGCCATTTCCAAATGCTTTGAAATCACGATATACAGACTTATCCAAAACATATTGCGGCACTGTGACTTCAGTTGGGAATCCGCAAAATATTGCTGACAGCAATTGCCTTCTATTGGTGGGTTTTTAACTACAATAGTATACATACATTCGCATTGGGTCGTGGCTCACATAAACACATTCAAAAGGGAAACAAAGCATACATCCATGCCCACACCAGATTTGAACCCAGGTTCCTCTGCCTCATGCGAGGCTTCCGCCTTGTGCACAAGACCACACTAGAATAACTTTGGGAACTTGCTGATTTAGACAATTCATTAGTACTTCATTTGCCATAATGAGATCTGGGTTTGATTTCTAGAGTGAACTTTGTGTTTCTCCTTTCTGTTTCCTTGTCCTTTTCCAATTTACCAGTTTTCATACATACACTTCTCTTTTTTAACCTTATAAACCTTTGCTGCTGAAGTATGTGGTTGCCAGTGTGTGTTTGGTATTAAGTTGCCAACATAACAGGATTTACAGTAAATATTTAGAGACTTAAAAGTTTAATCTTTTTTTTTTTTTTTTCCTTTTTCAAGCATGAAAATGTGGTGCCATAATATTTAAGTGATTTGATATCATTTTTCTTCTGCAAAACACATTTTATAACAATACAGTTATTTCCTTTTAATAAGCAAAATCGAATTAAAAATAAGTTTTTATTTGTTGATATTTTTTTTTTTTTTTTTCAGATTTGAATTCAGTTAGTTCTAAAAAAATGAAATCTCAATTGCTAAGTTAAAATGAGTATTGTCAATGTATATCTCCAAAATAAGTGTTGACTTCCTTTTTGTAGGAGCAAGCATCTTGGGTATGTCAGTGTGATGATGGAATGGTTCAGAAACTAGAACAAGATTTTAAGCTGACACTTCAACAGCAGAATTCTTTGGAACAATGGGCTTCTTGGCTGGAAGGTGTGGTGACTCAAGTTCTTAAACCCCATGAGGGGAAACAAGACTTTGCAAAAGCAGCAAGGCAGTTTTTGCTCAAATGGTCATTTTATAGGTAGAGTTCATTACTACTATTTAATATTAGTTGTTGAAATTTTATTTGTAACAAGACTTATGTTTAGCTTTGCCACGTTTTTATATAATCTGATTCCTGAACATTTTACTGAATTAAAATATTTTGATTGGGGTTAATATAGTTTATGGGGATTAACATCTTCAAATTGTTTTCTTTAACAAAATATTAGAAATCTAATTATATTTACATAATATGGCGAAATATTGCTTTTGATATTCAGTTATTTTGTGATAAGTGTTTTCTTGTTGGAGTGGATTTTTAGGGAAAAAATAAAATGTGTGAGATGAACGGGAATCCCTCAAAACATTTTTTTCTGTCTTTAGAAAATAAAATGAATAATCTGCATAGTGTGAAAGGATGTAAGCTTGCCAGTTTTTTTTCTGCTTAAAAAAACATTAGAGATGTGTTGAGATAACTGCAGTTAAAAAAAAAACAAAGTTTATGATTGTGTTAGGCTCATCGAAGAGTCGTGATGTTTATTAATATGAATTTTTTGTGCCTTAATTTATTTGTGGCATTTGTTAAATGAGAGTCATGCAGCTTTTTGATTATTGTGAAATCCAATAGTCTTAGTGGTAATTATTTGCATTAATCACCAGGATGATTCAGATAAAGAGCTTTGCAACATTTTGAAATCTCCAGCCTGAAAATGTCTATCTGACTTCATGGAACATCTTGCAGATAAGTGGAAATTCTTATGTTTTGAAATTTTTTTGCTTTCTACTAAAGGCTTTGAAGATGCAATTATTATTACGTATCCGTTCAAGGGTTTCTGTGCAATGATATCATGAATTCCTCTTGTTGACAAGCCAATTATGAAGGTGTTCCACTTTAGAATCGTTGGAGAAAAATTGGAGTCTGTAATGAATTGATTGAGAATTAATTAATTTAGAAGCATTGAGAAAAGATAGATGAAGAGGGCTCATTAATACTTAAAAATGGGAAACAGGGGAAGAAGAGAAAGAGAAGACGGCAGTATACATATGTTCCTATCAAACAATGGGTATGCAAATTATATTCTATGCATATTGAGTGTTTTGGGCCTAATTAATCATTAATGCATATGAGAAATGATGTACATCGGTGCCATGTATATTAAAGACACACTATAAGTCGGTGAAGTTTTGTCAACTTTACTCCTGGAACGGATGGGTGAGAAAAAATAACACAAACGGATGGGTTGGGTCTCTCAGACCCGATGAGTTTTATATAATTCAAACAAACTAAAAACTACATTCTATGGAATTATTTATAGTAAAATGACAAAAAATGTTTGTATCTTTCTCATCCATTATTAAAGTGGTAACATAAGCCCACAGATATTTAGTATAATTGATATTTCGTCAACTTTCTGAAAAATAAAATTTAATCAACGTTTGCAAGAAGAATTTAAGTATTATATTAAACTGAAAATCAAAAACACTTTCTAATAATAGTTTTTCAATTTCTTTCAGTACTTAGTTGACATGCCATTACTTTGAAATGCCAGTAATATAGTTTACAATTCGCATTTCAGGGTGCAAATAGTCCCACTATACCTGAATTTGTTTTCCTGCAAAACAAATCTGTGCATGAAAAATGTATCGGTGATACTTGTATGACATATGGAAATTTCCAGTTGTTTTGAGAGTGTGCAAGATGGTGGATACTAGGTTTTCAGTATGGAGGAGGGACTTGTGACTTTCATGTGGATCCATACTGAGAAAACCATTCTTAACATCATGCAGGATTTCAAGGCACATTTTGGTAAGGCACCACCGAACAGAGATAACTTGTTGAAGTGAGAGAAGAAAGATTTCAGCATGGGATGTGTCAAAGATGCGAGACAAAGTAGAAGGCCATCCACCTGGCAAGAAACTTGTGCTGCCGTTGCCGAGTCAGTGGCTCGATCACTGATGAAATCGACACGAAACGTGCCGCTGAATTGCAAGTGCTGTGATTAATAATGCATGACCACAAAAAGACTTGGAAATGAAACCTTTTCACCCTGTGACTGTCAATGAATTAAAGACATGGATTTGGACAGGCACCAGACTGCATTTGCCTTGTTGCTGCAAACATTTCCAACATGTGTAAGGCAGAAGAAATTCTCTTTTCTGATGAATGCACCATTTACCACAGTTCATGAAATCGCAAACATATAGACTACATTATACAAGGACAACACAAGGTGATCTCATGTTGTCCTAAGTATATAATGTAGTCCTGTATGTTTGTGCCGGTCCAAAAGATGAATATGCACAGTATTCCGAAATTGTCAGTTTACTACTATCCATCCTTTTAATCCTTAATTCATATATTTTACAAGTGCATTTAACTTTCGTTTTTCTCTTTACTCTCCTGTAATTGGCAGTGGAAGCTAATTCTTCTCTGCACTTAAGAATGTTACAGAGAATAAAAATTTATAATATATTAAAGGATAAGACAGTAAAAATGATAAAAGAAAAGACCTTAAAAACTAAGTATTTCAATAAACCAAATAAATATATTAAAGATATATTTAATTGGAAGGATTTTTGGATAAGAATATGGTGAATGTTATCCAGTGAAATACAAATTTAATCCAGATATTGTTATACAGCATAAATAATCACACAAAATTTATTAAATGTAATTATCTTATTCTATGAAGCTAAATAGATTCTAATTCATCTATCTTCTCAATTGAAAATATTGTACTCTTTATATCAACATTTATATGAAAAATCTACCATTTGAGATTAATTGAAATGTGTAGGCCTTCTGAATATAGGTATATTTAAAGTCTGCATGAAGTTATATGTTAAAACTAAAGTTTGCTTTAGCACAATCACAGAATTTCTGTAATTCTGTATCCAGTACTAACTGCAATGACACTAATTATTTCCTCAATATTCTCTAAGAAACTCTACGATAACATAATACAGTCCATTGCAATAAAAAAAATAAAAAAAAGATATCACATCCCAAAGAAAATGTTCTATCACTATTGCTCACACAATAAGTGTGTAAAAATAAAGAAATGATTACATTTTCATTCCAAAATGACAATTTTATTACTGATCAGTGGCAACACATATTAATACACAGTAATCCTCCTCTGGCAGCAATACAAGTCAGTATATGGTGCAGCATAAGAGTCAAATAATAGTCTAATTTTGTCTTCTGGAAAATTCTGATAGATGTTCTGCAACCGTTGAACTAGTTTGGTCACATTCCTTGATGGCTGCAACTGCCTTCTCATCATATCCTAGACATGCTCAGTTATTAAAAGATCTGGTGACCTGACTAGCCAAGGGAGGGTATCAACTCTATATTGATGATATTGTTGAGACTGTCTTGCCGTGTGAGGTCTGGCATTATCATGTTAGTAAATTGCTTCTAGAAGGAGTGACAGCATAGGCAATACCATTGGCTGCAGAATGCTGTCAAAATACCTAAGAGCAAAACTAGAGGAGATCAGCTGTCATAGGAGATTGCTCCCCATACTGTAACCCCAGATGTGATGGTGATGTGCCATTCAACCACTGCAGCTGGATTGGAGTGATGACAACCATGTCTTCTTCATACACAGATATGGTGATCGTTGGCACCAAGAGAAAGCAATTGATAGCTCAACACAAGATGACTCCAATTGGACACTATTCAGGATTCAACACCACTCCAGATGGTGATGCTTTTGCGCCATAAAACACCAACCAACCAACCAACTATCCAGATGGTGATCAGTGGTAAGTGTTTTAAGTGACACCAAGAAGGAAATTCCCCCTCTGCCAGCCATCGTCAAACAATGTCTCTTGATACTACAAGGATGGTTCAAGGATGACCGAGACTTCTGTACCGTAAAAAATTGACGAATACTGTAGAACAATAGAATTTGCGGAGGACTTAACGAAATCTTTCATGTGTATCCTGCACCCGGCATGATATATTTGGTGCATGTGCAGCAGTTGCGACGAACATGATGACAAGCACTATGTCAGTAGCTGTAAACAGTGGTGCATAATCAAATTTTTTGTGAAGGAGATCATTAAACCAGCTGAGATTTTGAGAAGATTGCAAGCACAGTATGGGAAACCAACGCTGTCGCAGCCAAGAGTGTACGAATGGTGTTGACAGTTTGGTGAAGGATGAGGGTTGGTGACAGATGAACACAATGGACACATTCATCTGACTGCAATCACAGAAAGTGTCTTCTGGGACATGCAAGGTG
The DNA here is from genome assembly GCA_023159025.1 of Thereuonema tuberculata. Taxonomy (NCBI): domain Eukaryota; kingdom Metazoa; phylum Arthropoda; class Chilopoda; order Scutigeromorpha; family Scutigeridae; genus Thereuonema; species Thereuonema tuberculata. The sequence continues at coordinate 5,644,423 of JAFIDM010009631.1, forward strand.
CTATCCATGTGGAGTTTTTGGAGAAATACATTGCTGAAGGGTGCCGTATGAAATACCATTAGCAAGAAAAGACCTGGGATGTTGTCCGAACATGTCATTCTTCTCCATGACAATATTTGGCCTCACTCGGCCAATTTGACAGTAGCAGTTTTGGGCAAAATGCTCTGGAAGGTTTTGTCCCAAGCCTCCTACAGTACAAACTTTGCCTCCAATGATTATCATTCGTTTGGGCCCCTTAAAGCTCATCTTGGAGGGAAGAAATTCAAGACAGATGAAGCACTAAAGAAAGATGTCCTACAATCCAGTTCTTTCTATGCCAAAGCAATCAAGGAACTGCCACAATGATGGCAGCGGTGCCTGGATGCTCAAGGGGAATACTTTGAAAACTGATGTAGTGAGGTGCTTGTCGGACTTTCCATTTCCTCTATAGAAATAAAAGTTCGGTCAACCTTGAACCACCCTTGTACATGATACATTGAAGAAATAAGGTGCCTATGGAAGACAGAAATTCCATTAGTGCTGTTATGGTAGCTCTCATGATTCTACAATCTCCTTGAGTACTTGTTTCTCTGAACGTCCAGATCCTTCCTGGTGGTTTTGTGTGCCCTCCTGAACCTACTGCTACAAACATCATTTGACTGCCATATAACTCTGACCAAGATGGCAGGTAATATCTACATAATCATCCAGATTTTCTTAAGCCTATGATGCTACCTCTCTCAAACTTGCTCAGTTGCTGGTACTTAATGTAACAAAACAGCAAAATCAGTCAATTTTGTCAGTCCATGCAAACATTGCTCTTTGTATTGACCCAGAATGTATCCTTCTTACCGGGTGGGTTCATTGGTGATGTAATCTTAATCATTTGAAAATCTACCAGAAGACATTTAAACACAGAGTTTCACAACTCTCTCACGAATTTTTAGGGGGCATCATTTTATTTGCAACAATGTATATTCAACACTACTTATCACACAGAAATATTACGTTTATAATTTCACCTAAAGCTTTTTTTTTTTTTTTCTTTTTTTTTTTCTTTTTTTTTTTGAACTTATGCATAAAATGATATTATCTTCATCTAAAACATTTGTAACTGAAGACTGGATTTTTATCAATTGCTCTAATATGATTTTATTTTGAACTGAATTCAAACTTATGAGAAAGAAAAAAAAAAAACCTGAAACATACAAATTGAAGATTAACATTTACTTTTCAATTTATATATTTTGGCTAGCTTGTAATTTTCCTGGGCACCATTATTTTCTTTTATAGAATTACTTACTGATAAATAAGATTATAAAAAAGAAAAAGAATTTGGAAATTTCTCCGTAAATATTGTTTTTACAATAATTCTATACAAGTATTCATATTGACCACTTTTCCTAAGGAGAGAGGTGCGCATAATGAACAAAAAACGCAGGCGGCCTTGCTCCTTGCTATGCTTTGGCTCAATAGAAATCTCTTGACAGTTGAACCAGTACAGAAAAATCTTCTAGTCAAAACAGACACAAACTGTCAAACCTTGTTTTCAATTAGTGGACTGGTTGTCTACTATATTGAGCTGTTGGAGATTGCACAGTGTATCACCTACAGACATAACATATGACAGTTGCTTTTTCATTTATAGCAAAACATAGCTGTACCTGGGATTTTGGAATGGGAGGAGTTATGATGGTCGTAGTTCAGCCAAAAAAAAAAAAAAAATGTCATGTCCTTTTTTGGATTTGGAAAGGGTTCAGACAAACCTATGAACTTTCCAACCAAAATATAAAAAAAAAATGTCCAAAATTCTAGATTTCTTCCATTTTCAGATGCAATGAAGGAGGGGTTGATTGTTGCTTTGAGGTGCCTCTAACTCAGGTAGTCTGAATTTAGCTTTGGTTCTTTCTTGAGGGTTATAAGTTGGTAGGGATGACTCCTTGTATGGTATTTTATTGAAAATGACATAACATACGTTGGTCCAGAATTCACTAGCAGCAATGCATAAGGTCAAAATGAAAAAATCACTTGGCCTAAGTGAAAAATGAGGTCAAATTACAGGGTGACACAAATTGCACTGTACACAATGAATCACATCATAGGTATGACCCCTCATGAACTTCATATTTTAATATCATTTAACCCTTTCAGCAGTACAGTCATACGTATAATTAGCCATGTTTCTGTCCCAAAATAGTATCGAACTACAGTATATATAAGTTTGTCAACTTTCAACTAATGGGTTTAAAATACAAGTTTATATACAAATTGTGCTGATTCAGATGGATGGTAGCAACCCCCCCCCCTTTGGATCGTAAGCTAGCACTCTCTGTCCTATGTGTACAATGTAGTCCTATTTGTTTGTGCCATTACCAAAGATGGAATATGCACAGTATTCTGAAACTGTTGGTTGACTACCATCCTTTTAATCCTTAATTCATTTATTTTACAAGTAAGTGTGTTTCTTTTATTTTCATTTTTCTCTTTATTTTAATGCACACAAGTGCTTATTATTATAGGAGAGTTTCGTCAATTCTGAATTTCTGTTAATGGTCTCGATACTGTTCTTCAAATAAAAATAGTAGATGTTCATAAAAGTTCTATGCTACATAGGATTAATTGAATCCACCACGAAGATTCAATTTCGGATAATTTCACAATACAAATTTTCCAATTATAAGAAGTTTCAGTTAGTAAAAGGCTTTCAGTTCGAGCTTCCCATCTTTGTGATTTGTTTAGACAATTTATTCATGAACGGCCAAGTAGCACTTTAGGGTAAAGATGTAAGAATTTCTTAATGTACATCTAAATGGTACTAATAAAAGCAAAGAAGGAACATACTTTTCCTAAAATGAATTGAGGCTTTAAAACATGACATTCTTCAATCAGTCGTAATGTCTGATGAAAGCCAATGAAAGAATTGGTTGAAGCATGTCATGTTTTAAAGTCTTAATTCATTTTAGCAAATTTGTTCCTTTTTTGCTTTTAATAATACTAGGGTACAGATTCAACCATTAGTTTGACAAGTGTCTTAAATGCAATTGTTAATTGTAGTAAATATGCTATATTTTTAAGTTAAGTTTGATTACTAATTGCTCACCTGCCAGAATGTCTTATTTCAAAATGGCTTTGGTTCTCCTGAATTGACAGATTAGGGCATATTGAATTTCATTTAATAGTTATTTTACATACTAAAATTAGCATTTTAAAGTCTAGACATGTCAAGCTACTGATACTTAATTTTTTAAATAGTATAGCAGCCATTTTATTTTAAATCTGCCATTTTTTTTCTAATATGGCCAATTTAAACTACAAATTTTAAGTTTTTTTATTATAGTTTTGCACTACAAAACTTCCTTTTTACTAAACATTATTGATTAGCCTAGAAATTGTTGGTTGTAATAATTTTGTTAATTTTTTTTTACTTTTAGGAGCTACTTAACATGTTCACTGCCGACTACATGGGTCCATGTAGACAGTACTAGTAGTAGATATGCCAATTAGATGGCACAGTGTTGTGTGGCTAGGAACTTCTACTGATCAGTATGCTACTAGAGCTTGTAAAAGGAACTTGTATTGTGTGCGGCTTCTTAGTAGACACCTTGAAACAGTTGTTGGCACTGAACCTTTTGAGTGTTTTGTTTTTTTCCTTCCTATAATAATGAGTGATAAATACCAGGGCCTTGAAAACACTAGATTCTCTAAATATTCTCTAAATTAGTTGATTATTGATTTTATGTTGATTTTTAGAATTCAGAATTAAAAAATAAAATAAAATAGAAGTTCCCTTGATCTTATACCTAATTTGATTTTGTATATTAGTTTATGTTTATTTTTATTAATAAATAAAGAATACATCCTTTAATCTATCCTCTTTATATTTTACTTTGATTTCCTTACCATATCAGTGGCGAAACCATAAGAACAAACTACTCAAAATCTAGTATCTAGGAGACTCTTAACTCAGGAATTTAACCAGAGTTGATTTGAGTGGGTGGGTTGGGGAGGGACGTACTGTCTTCTTATTTTACCATTCACAATAAAAAAGTAAAATAATGTAGTGGCACCTGGGGATCACCCACCTTTCAATGGTGGCAGTGAAAATGACAGTTGCCATCTGTCCTTCATGTTTAAGTTTTGCTTAAATCTTTACAATTGAAGTATAATGAAAGAAGGGAAATTTATAGGTTTTTTTTTTTTTTTTTTTTTTCTTAATAGTTCGATGGTTATTCGAGATTTGACACTAAGGAGTGCAGCTAGTTTTGGATCTTTTCATCTGATAAGGCTTCTGTATGACGAATATATGTTTTATCTAATAGAACATAAAGTAGCTTTGGCCACTAATGAAACACCAATAGCTGTTATGGGAGAAGTAAGTAATTTTTTTATATTTTTTGTCTTTTAAATATTTCAACATTTTTATCCTATTTTAATTTTGAAATGAGTATTCATAAGTGAAAACATAAAAGTTGTTTGTTTAGTCACAATACAATTTATTAATCACAGTTGATTAAAGAAAAGGACCATACACACAAATAAAAACATATATTTAAACAATTTCATGACATATATACTTAAAATTTAATAAGTTTTTAATTTCATGACATGTTGCGAGGCTTAATTACAGACCCCTTCATCAGATAAGACGAATAAACAGAAACAAAGTAGGCTTTTTCGAAACACAAATTCTGAGTAACAATCCTTAACATAACAATTATTAAGCATACAATGAATAGTTCATTACATTATCCAATTAACCAGACTTCTGCGTAATTACATTTTTGAATGAAATTATTATCAATGTTAAGAAACAATACAATTGCAATAATCACAAAGTAGTAACACAATCAATGAAGGTCATAATGTAAAGCGTTGTTAATGGACACATCCATATTATAACATTTCTTAGCTTTAATCAGCAACGATTCATAAAACTTTAGGGCCATCAAGCAGGGAAATGAGCAATATAATATTTAACGACTTCACCAAAAAGAAACATGCCATAATTTAATGGTGCAAAAACCGATTATTTTTGGGACTGTATTGGACCAGTATCTAAGGAAGTTTTAATTCTGTAATTACTTTTGATTTGCAATTTTTGGGTAATACTTTCTTGATTGTACTTAATATTTTGTAAATATTGTAGGATGTCACAGGAAAAACAAAACAAAAAAAAAACAACTTCAGAAAACAGCACATTAAAATAGCCAAACTTTTAGTATATTTATTGCAACTTTAATAAAAATATCTATCATTTGTTTAATATTGTGGTAATATTTGTAATCATTAAATGTTATTTACATGTAAGTTTTATTACTTACTTTTATTACAATGACAACCAAAATTCTATTATTCAAGTTATTAACCCTAATTTTTGGTCAGATCCATTTTATATATATTTATTATTATATTATTTATTTTATATATTTTCTATATATATATATACCTCGACGGGAAGTGAATTCTCGTCTCTTTGATTTCCTAGCTTTGTCCTGACATTGTCAGGTGAGGCTAGCGCGTGGTCCATTCGCGAGTAGTAATAGTAGTGTGTGTGTGTATATGTATAATTTATAAAAAAAATAACAATGTTTATATTATTTTTTACTAATTATAATTAGCCCCCTAGTATCTACATACAGGTAAAGTGAAATTTTTACTTATTAGGACTGAACTTGTTGTAAAATATTAATATTAATAAAAAAATATACTCCATATTCCTAAGAACTTCATTTGAGTGAACTCAATCACAACCTAATCTTTTGAAAAGCATCCACATAAAGTTTTTCAAGTGTCTGAACCCTTTATTTTTCCTTGACCTGCAACTGAGAAGACAGTATCACAACTAAACCAACATAGAAACCTACAATATCTAAAGAAACATCTTGACCAAAGAGATTGGTGACTATACCAACATCAACTAATTTTGTTATTTCTCCATTGATAGTGTAGAAGTTGACTTGATGTAACTGATAAATCCAGTAGTCTGACTGAACATACTTGTATCATCTGTAACAAAAAAACTGTTGGATAGTATTGCTCCTACCTGCAGTGTTATTCTGTGTCATCTTCTTCCTTTGAGGAAACAAGATTTTCTACACATTTTTGAGTCCTCAGCTGTGTGATACATTTGTCTTGTTGCCAATTGCTTTTTGTTTGTTTGTTTTTTTCCTTTCACTGCTCCTGAGAAGCCATCTCCAATCTTGTGTCCACCTTTTATACAACAGAAGCTTATCTCTTGTGATCCTCTCCCCTACTGACTTAATGGAGTTTTCTCGTCAAATAAACTAATAATACTCCAATAAGAGAAGAGTGATAAGAAATTGACACTTGAAGAGTTCAACTAAAGGCAAAGATTAAAAATAAGAGAAAGAAGAAATCATGAGAAGTAATAATTATCAAAAGCATGTTTTCAAGTTTTATTAAGAATTTTAATAAATAAAATAAATATATTAAAGCTGATAGGTAAGGAGCAAAAGACTCTTAACTTTTTAAGAGTCTAAAAGATGACTCCTTAAAAAATATAATAACATTTTCAGATGTAAATATGTAGAAAAGGAGATGAAGGAAATAAAAGGAAGAAAGTATTGGAAAGAGAAAAAGATGGTACATGCAGATAACGAG
>JAFIDM010009631.1:5657521-5673208 GCA_023159025.1 Thereuonema tuberculata
AAAATAAAAATAAAACTATACTAGATGCATATAGAAACAATATAATTATTTCAATTCCAATTTATTTTTCAAAATTTTATTATTCTTTATAATTTTTTCAAAAAAACTGAATGAAATTGGGTTCATTTTAAGTGCTTTAATTTTGTTAAAACAATCTGTCAGATTGATAAAACCTGATTCCAACATGAACCTTTCTGATTCATTTTGGGCTGTATAAATAATATCGATAATAGGATCCGGATTATGTGCCAAATTTATTGAGTGAAAAGCCCAATCTGACAGTTCTGGATGATTGTCTCTGCATGCATTAGTATGTTCTGTTAACCGTTCTTTGAATGAACGACCAGAACTTCCAATATATAACCCCCCACAGGGAAAAAATTAATTTCAGTAATTTGAAAACTGAAATGGAATTTTGGATTAAGAAATAAAAATATCTAAAACAATCTTGGTTCACATTGAGAAGTCTTATAGTGATTAAATGGAAGGTATTTTATAATATATTGGAAGGTGCAAAAGGAGAAGGTAAATACAGTAATTGGACAAAGCTGAAAGAGGAGAGGAAACTGTGGTACTTGTAGGAGTAGACGAGAAAATGACTTATCTTGCAAATGGGTAATATCTTAGAATACTGAAAATATTTGGGGGAAAAAGAGAAACTGAGCTGCTGGTTCTGATAGCTTAAAAAAATGATTAAATTAAATTTATCATAGGGATGAAAATTGGATAAAATAATAACCTCACCATTAAAGAGAAGTGACTCGAGAGTTTATAAGGGGATTACAATTTGAAGACACATTTTAAAGTTTTAAGAGAAAGAATAGGAAAATGGTCAGAGGGAGATAATTTGCAATAAAAAATCAAACAGGAATTTATGAAAAATAATAACCTTGAGATCTCAATCAGCACCACCCGTTGCAAGTGTTCTTTGCAAGCTCCTATTCAGGTAATTTTTATTGCTTTATTAAAGGAGGACTGCGGTCTTTACCCCCCCCCCCCCCCCCACCTCCTTCCCCTGCCAATTTTCTCTTTCCACTGTGTTGTATTTAATTATTGTCATTTAAGCAATATGTTTTCATTTAAAAAGCACTAAATGAAGTTATTAAAGTAATTACTTTTGATCTTGTATTGCTAAACTGGCAAATAACTACGAGTTCTAGATCAGTTCTTCTGAAATAATCCTTTAAGAAAAAAAAAAAGATAATAGATAATAGTCATGTTATTGTTTTTGCATTTAATATATTTTATTTTTGAATGTTTCCATTTCTTTTGTTCTTATTACTTTCTTTTCATTTAAAAATTCTGACAACAGCAAGACAAAATTTTTCTGTATTTCCGTTTTAAGCCTGTCCACATTCATCTTATTATAAAATACTAACTTTGTTATTTTGAATTTTTGGATACAGTATTTCTTGACTTTAGACTTTACAATATTTTGTTAATGTTTATGATAGAAACATTCAGAATATCATTCTGGCCATTGTCTGCTTATCTGGCATTTGCAACAAAGCTGTGGCGAAGCTACAATTAAAAAAGTGATCAATTTGTGTTTATCAATGTCTAACTTGTGTTAGTTAGGCCTGTTTTATCAATGTAAACATCATAATTACATGAAATATAAAACAAAAATGCACAAGACTGAAAGTTCAGTGATCTATTTTTTGAAATTATCTACTTTTGTTTTCTTTATATATTTTCTGAGCTGTAAGATATTGGGTGGATCCAATATCGATGGTCAGGAAACCTGAAATAGGCTATCTTGGATTCCCGGTATCACAATTTCCAAAAACAGATCAGTGAAAACAAGATCTAGTCTTGTGTGTTTTTGTTTTATATTTCGTATAAAAATCACAAAGAGATTATTTTTTGTCATTCTTCTGTTCTCTGCAGGAATAAGAGAAGTGTGACCTATGGTTGATGTTTTACTTCTTTATTTATTATTAAAAATTTACTTTCTTTTTGGTTAAATTTTGCAAATAGAAATCTTATGTTATTTTTTGAAAACAAATAATGAGATTAGGAGAAAAAAGTTGTTAACCTGTGAAAGATAATGATGACATTCACTAAGATTCAAAATTAATTTATTTGAAAAAATACTTTCGCATTTTACCTTAAGATATATAGTTTATATATTAAAATAGATAAAGGATATTTAAAGATAGCAACCAAAGAAGCTATTCCATTCTAGTGATCATGCAAAAAGACAAGAGAATGATTCTTTGTAGATGAAATTTTGAATATTTTTGTAGATGAAATTTTGAACCTATTGAATATTTTCTGAAATGTAGGTCGATGTTGTTAGTCAGAATGCCTTTCTTTAAATGGGGGGAAAAAGAAAGAAAATGGACACAAAAAAAGAAAATAAACAAAACGAATGATGATAAAGACATTACTAGACAGCTACTTAAAGAAATACATTTTGTAAAGTGAAATTTTGTACATATCTAGAGTATAATTTCTCAAAAGCTATAATGTACATAATGACACAAAGAATTACCGTATATGCTCCAATAAACGCCGAGGCTCTTATTGTCGTCGGTCTCTAATAATAAGCGCCGGGATGCAGAGAGGACACGGGCAAATAGTAGCCGGGTCTTTCATATTTGCCTACTGGTACTAGTGTAAGCGTCCGTATCTTTATAGTCGTGCGTAATACCTTATGGTATATTGCCTTACAAAATGCCGCCGAAACGGTCATTTGACATTGCCTTTAAGATTCGCGCGGTGGAATATGCAAAAGAAACTTCCGGTGAAGGGACCGCCCGTCATTGCGGATTCGGACGACGAATAGCAGCGAAAGGTACAGAAAACATTGCCATTTATCTTTAACAGTCTTATGTAGCATGTGAAATTCAAATAAAGTAGCTGTTTGTAATATTAGCCGGTATTTATGTGTAAAAATATTGCGTTCTGAAGGTTTTTGTTAATAATGGCAGGCCTCTAATAGCAGCCGGTCTCTATTAAGCGCCGGGAGCCGAGGCTAGTTTTGCAAATAAACGCCGGGGGCCTCTATTGGAGCATATACGGTACTTAACAAAAAGGATTATTGATAATTTCCACTGAAATATTAATAACAAAAAAATAATAATATGAAAAGTTATCTTTATCAAAACTAAAAAATTCCTTGTAGTATCACTAGGAATGTATTATTTTAACCAGTGAAAATAAATTTTAGTATATATCTAGGCAGCACACATAATAATTAGAAATATTTAGGAACATTGACAGTTCTCAACTATGATAGTTCTTCGGATTTTTTTTTTTTTTTTTTTTTTTTTGCTGGATGGTTTAATATGTCCAAAAATTCTCAAAAAATATGTAATTTTTGAAAATTGTAATATAGTTTAAAGTGGGCTTTTGCAGGCCAAGAATTTAAGACTAGTGAGTGCTATCTAATTTATTTATTGTGAATTTCAGTAAAGAATACAAAGATTTTGGAAAAAAAACCTGTGCATGTGGTTGAGTGAAATTTTCATTGTACTCCATTAATCACCAGTTGTCTAAAATTGCTGAGTTTCTGAAGTTTGGTTTTAAATTACTGTCATAATTTTTTTTTATCTAAATTTTTCTTTTTGTAATAAAGAAATTATGGCTTTGGCACAAGACCCTTCTGAGATCGGGATCTACCCCATTCTCCCACCACTCAGGCCTGCCCTGTCAAACATATATACTATGTTTTTTTTAAACCACCATTAAAAATCCAAGATTATTAGAAAAGAAAAAAATATGTATGTGTAAGTTAACTACAAAAAAAATAAAATAATAATAAATAAATTTCTGTCCAATGGTGTAACAAGCATCCCCCCTCATGTATGTTCAACTTGTGTACTGTTTCTTGAAAGGGGTTAAAATTGTTGGCGAATGAAGATATCTCCACATTTTTTTCCAGTTCTTTCGATCGAAAGCTTTTCTCTTCCAGTGAAAACCAACAAAACCTTTAATTTCATCGAGCCATCTACCTTGAGTGTGGTCCCGGTAGCCGAGTGGGTAAGGGCACTTATCTGCAGGTTGGAGGAGGCGGGTTCGATTCCCGGCCAAGGCGGAGGGGGGGGGATTTTTCCATGCTCAATTCTCCTCCAAACGAGTCCTAGGGTCTACCCAGCCCTTTGTAACAAGGGTATCGGATTTCTTTCCCGGAAGTTAAAGGCGGGCGGGCGTCGGGCTGACCTCCAGACCCCAACTTTGTCCCTTTCGGTCAAGAAAAGCTGGAATTAAAATATGCCATAATTTCTGGCATAATGCTTCCATCCATGCTAATTTGTTCAAGATACACATAGTTGCTAACCTCCTCTAATTCAGAAGTATCAACTTTAATTGGTTTCCTATTAACAAACCTATTAACCCTTCAGGCCGGTGAGTTTCTTCTCTACACATGTCTTTCAGGCGGTATTTGTTTTTACCCCTTCCCTTCATTTTGTTATACTCCTATTCTATAATTAATTTCTTTTTAATGGAAAATTTTAGAATTTTGATATTTTTTAAATATAAAAAAAATGACTTGATATACAATTCAAACTATTTTAAATATATTTTTTACGAATATTTACCTGGAAAAAAAATAGTAAATCGTTAAAAATATAATTTTGTGTGATAAATTTTAAAGCAATCCACTAAACAAAGTCCAACTTCACAACTTGGGCACCAACAAATGGTTTCCTTTTGCTTTCCATCTTTAGAGCAGACAGCATAACGTCTCTTTGGCTTTTTTTTAGTATTACTTGGTGGAATTTTTTCTATAAAATGACACTCTGTCAGCCGTGATGGAGAAGGATTAATTGATGACCTACCGCGTTTCACACATTCAAAGCCAGTATTTATTGACAGCAGTTGTTGAATTAGTTCCAATCTAAATTGTAAATGTTCAACTTTCTGATCATTACAGGAATTATATAATATAAACGCATTATGAATTGTTACATTTAAAAGTCTCCTGAATAATTTAATAAACCATTTCATAAATTTTTTTCTTTCTAATAGGTACGGTTGCAATTTTTGATCTTTTAAATCGACTCCCCCCTCCCCCCATTGACAAATTATACTCTAGTACTCATTTGGGTTTAACTATTGTTTTTCCATTTTTTTTTATTGTTTCTGTATCTGCATTATGAAAGGTGGAAATCATTGCAATATCTTTTTTGTCTTTCCATTTCATCACCATTACATCATTACATTGCTCAGCAAATATTTCCCCTTTTTTTAATTTTATGTTTTTAATTTCTGAAGACACCTTTTTTTCTATTTAATCTTAATGTTCCAGCTTCATTTGTTCCCTGATTTTTTTAAAAACAAAGCCAATTCCGGAGAGTTATAGAAATTATCCATCCATAGACATCTGCCCTGATTTAAAAGTGGTTCAATTATAATTTTAAAACAATTTTTAACGTTTTTCCATTTAACTGGCTACTAAATTTAGAGTCAAGTTTAGTGTCCTGTCCAGTATATGCAATACATTTCCAAAGATATCCTGTTTTTGAATCACATAATTCAAATGTTTTTATGCCAAATTTTGCAGCCTTCATTGGGATATACTGATGAAATGATAACCTTCCTTTCCACAAAGTTAACGATTCATCAATTGAAATATTGGCACCTGGAGAAAATGCAGACTGAAAATTTTGATCTAAAATCGTTAAAACAGAACTAATTTTAAATAAATTTTTGAAACCTGTGAATTCATTTTTTTTTAATTATCCGCAAAATGTAAAAATTTCGAAAGCAATTCAAATCTATCTCTTCTCATGGTGTCTGGAAATACTGGGGTTTCAATTAAGCTGCTTCTTGAAAAATATGATTTTAATGTTGGCTTTTGAATAATTCTCATAAGCATACATAATCCAAAATAAACAAGCAGCTCATTCCTGTCTGTCGGTGTGAATGAATTGTACCTTGACCTTGGAGTCAGCTGATGTGAACCTATAAATTGTTCAGCAAAACGATTTGTCTCTGTAATAATAATATCCAAAAGCATAGCATTGAAAAATAGTAAAAAACTTTCTAAAATAGAACTTACTGTTTTTCGGGGTCCATTTTCGCCAGTAAAGTTCACTTTGTCGTGGGTCTGTATTGAGGACTTACCGGGTTCCAGTTCCACGAATAATCCTCACCTGTTGCGGCCGGCAACTGAACACTAGTTCTTCCGTCAGAATCAATTTCATCTTCACTAGTTTCAGTATCTCCTTCACTAACACAATTGTCGGAATCACTTTCAGTGTTTATATTAACGTCTTCAACATCAGAATCATCCAAAATTAATTGGATTGCATCGTCAGTGAACGCACGCCGTTTTGTTGAAGTCACCATGAATCACAAACAACTTGAAAGAAGAAAGAAGCTGAAAGAAAATTCCTTAATTGCTAAATTAGAGCGCGAAAATTTGAAATTGACCAATAAAATAAAAGCTTTTTTCATTGTCTCTCAGTCAGTGGAAAATTACAGATTTCAGCTGTAAAATTAGCCATGGGCAGCCGCCAATTATCTACCCCTGCAGAGAACATACCCCTGTACGTCAAACCGGCTGAGAGACAGACCCATGGGAACGTACCCCTGTACATTCTACCGGCTTGAAGGGTTAAACATAATCTTTGTATTCTTTGAGTTAAGCTTTAATCCAACTTTTAAACTTTCTTTGGCAAGTTCTTGTATCATCAGTCGAAATTCCACAGCATCTTTAGCTATGACAACTATACCTGCAAACTGAAGATGGCTTCAGTAGTCACCATTAATATTGATGCCTCTTTTTTCCCAGGCTAATTTTTTGAACACCACCCGAAGTACTGCTGTAAATAATTTGGGAGAGATAATATTTCCCTGTCTTATACGTTTTCCTATCCCGATTTTCTTCTGTATCTTTGTGTAAATGAATTATTGACATCGCATTCTTACAAATATTTTTGATAAGCTCTACGTAGCTAGTCAATAGTCTATTTTCATAGTCAATAAATGCAATACAGAGTGGCATCTCATATTCATTGGTTCTCTCAATGACGTCTCTGAAAACATGAATGTGATCAATCGTACTGTGTCCACTATGAAACTCAGCTTGCTCTCTTGGTTGGAAAGAATCTAAAGTTTCCTGCAAGCAATTGACAATACTTTTGATAAATATTTTATAAACGAGGGTCAGTCAATAAGTAATGCCTCCTATTTTTTTTTCTCCTTAAATAAGTTAGTTAAGTGAAAAATTTGAATTTGGCGCAATTCCTCAAACCTTCTTCTTCATTCCACTGCAGTAACAACTTCCTGTGTCAACAGGTGGCAGCCCTGCATCTGCTTGCAAAATGGCTGACATCGATGTTTGTATTAGACAGCGTTCTGTGATTGAATTCTTGAATGCGGAAGGTGAAACGCCCATTCACATTCATGAAAGGCTGAAAAATGTGTACGGTGATGCAACAGTGGATGTCAGCACTGTTAGACGATGGGTTCGTCGCTGTAACGAAGCTGAAGGGCAAACACTGTTGGGTGACGAAAAGCGGAGTGGCAGGATGGCTACTGCAGTGACTCCACGCAACATTCAGCGAGTCGATGACATCATTCATGGTGACCGACAGATGACAACAGATGAATTGTGTTGCATTCTCTCCCTCAGTAAAGGCAGTATGATGACTATTATTCAACAACTGGGGTACAAAAAAGTTTGTTCACGGTGGGTACCAAGAATGTTAACTGACCAGCCCCCTCAGTGCAGGTTCCTGTACGTGATGAGGGGACCACCTACGGAGGGTTCTCTTTTCCATGAGATACTTTCCATGGGTCCTAAACGTCTGCCCCTGAATCCAAGGTGGAAGGCATCGTGCCGATGGATGTGTGGCACTACGGGGTAATTTTAGTGTCATGAACGATCCCTGTGGGCAAAAAAAAAAAATTGCCTGGCAACACCCACAGTATTTAACAGGCAGATATGGGGATAGCTGCCTGGTGACCGTTTATCTTCCCCAGCTAATTCTTTGTATGGATTCTTCTTTATTTTCTTCATTGGGAAGCAATTCCCACATCGTTGATGTTACCTCTCTTTCTTGTCCTACCAGTCCGACCTTTCTCATCATGCACTCCTTAACCTCTGAGACATCTTTATCCAAACTGTCCCCTTTTCTTATCTCCAAGGCACTTTTAAAAGTAACTTCCTGTATCAAGTCTGTCAAGAAACTCCAGTCTGGCGATTTGTTGATCCAGCTGCCTTCTTCGAAAGCTGTCGACCACCTTCTTACTTTGACGACTCTGGCAGAAACTCCGATATCTGTCAGCAAGAGCAAGATTTTAAACTCTAGTCGCGGTGTCAACCGTGAGCCTGATCACGACGGTCTCCGTGGCGTTGACCTTCTCGAAGGCTTCTCTTCACAGGGTGTGACTGCTGTCCGACGGATTCACGTTTGTCGTGATAATAAGGATATCCCCACTCATACAATTGTCCTTACTTTTGACTCCTCCACACTGCCCACAAGTGTTACAGCTGGATATTTACGCTGCCCTGTACGTCCTTACATCCCCAATCCATTGCTTTGCTTTAAATGCCAGCGTTATGGTCATGGCTCTGCAGCTTGTCGTGGCAAGTCCATCTGCCCTAAGTGGGGTGAGCTTTCCCACGAGTCTGCACGGTGCACTTTGCCTCTTAAGTATGTCAATTGTTCAGGAGATCATCCTTCCTACTCACGATCTTGTCCTCGCTGGAAAGAGGAGAAAGAGATTCAGACCATCCGTGTAAAACACTCTTTCTTACCCTGAAGCCCAGAAGATGCTTCCTGCTGCGCCAACCCAAAAGACTTTTTCTTTTGCTGTGAAATCCAAACAGATGTCTTCGATCTCCTGTCAAACTGACATCACTTGCCCTCCTCACGAGTCTTTTTCTGCCATTTTTCAAACCAATGCTACTCCTATAACAAGAGTTCCGTCGCAATCCACACAATCTACTTCACAATCCACCATGTTGTCTTTGCCAGTATCTTCAAGCCCTTCTATTACCCCAGCCGGCCTCAACTTCACACAGAAACGACCCTCCGTATCTCCACACAAACCTTTTTTTCACACCACTTCATGTTCATGTTCACCTTCTCGTGGCCATCGGAGACATTTCTCTCCCAGACAGTTTTATGAAGACGATATGGAGGACCCCTCCAAACTCCCTACTTTTAGGGCACCACCACCGCCTCCACCTTGATTTTTAGTTTTTAACTTTTTTTACCTTTTAATGGCCTTATTGTATTGGAATTGACGAGGACTTCACTCCAACCTGAATGATGTTAAAGCCCTCCTTTCTACACATCATCCTGTCTGTATGTGTCTGCAAGAAACTTTTCTTACATGGAGCGACACTTGTTCTCTTCCTGGTTATTCTATGCTGAGTAAACAGCAGACTGATAGAAGCGGCGGAGGTGTTTGTCTCTTTATCCGACATGACACTCCATCCTCTCCTGTCCCACTTACGACTCCTTTGGAAGCTGTTGCTGCTCGCCTTTCCACCAGCCGCCTTTTTACTATCTGTAGCTTATATCTTTCCCCCACAGCCCCTGTTTCGCCTACAGACATTGCTCATCTTCTGGATCAATTACCAACTCCGTTTCTCTTAGTTGGAGACTTCAACGCTCATTCTCCTGTCTGGGGTTCTTCATCCACCAATCCTAGAGGTGCTGTTATTGAAGATCTTTTAGTTCAGCATAATCTTTGTATCTTTAACACAGGTGCCGCAACTCATTTCACATCCTCGCCAATATCCTTTTCTGCTATTGATTTAGCAATAGGTTCTGCTTCGCTCTTCCCCCATTTCTCATGCGATGTTATCAATGACCTTGGTGGCAGTGACCATTTCCCGATCATTCTCAAAGAGCTACCTCGTCCTGCTGTTTTATCACCCCGTCGTCCTCGATGGAAATTTGACTCTGCTGACTAGATAAAATAGATAAATTTTACTTGCCGCTGTAATCTGGAGGCCATTGATCAACTTATTTACGAGGTCACTCATACCATTATTTGTGCTGCCAGAGCAACAATTCCACAAATATCACAAATATTCCACGATTCCCTCTGCATCCCAAACCTTGGTGGACTCCTGACTGTACTTCGGTACAGAAAATTAAACAGAAAGCCTGGAACATTTTCAAACGTTATCCCACTTCTGCCAATCTTTTAGCTTTTAAAAGAGCACGAGCTTCTGCTTGTCGTATCGCCGCGTTAGTCAGAAAGAGTCTTGGCAACGTTTTGTATCATCAATAACGTGTACATTGTCTTCAAAGACCCTCTGGGATAACATTCATAAGATGCACGGAAAATATCTATCTCAATCTTTGCACATTCTCAAAGAAGATGGAAATGAAATAGCTACAATCTCCGAACAAGCTGATGCCCCAAGCTGATGCCAGCCCTGCATTCTTATCTCCTACTTTTCAAACAATTAAAGACCGTGCTGAAGCTATTCCTTTAAAGTTTTCTTCTTCCAACAGAGAACCGTATAATCTCCCTTTTAGTTTACAGGAATTATTGTTTGCTCTAGACACCAGCAAAAATACCGCTTCCGGCCCTGGCGGAATTCATTTCGTGATGTTGCGTCACTTATCCTTTTCGTCATTGAATGTTCTTCTGTCCATCTTTAATAAAATCTGGTTAGAACATTTATTTCCTGATAGTTGGCATCGAGCTATAGTCATTCCTTTTGCTAAACCTGGTAAAGACGTCCGTGATCCCAATAATTATCGCCCCATTGCCCTCACTAGCTGTTTGTGTAAGAAGCTTGAACACATGGTAAATCGACGCCTTCAATGGTATCTTGAAGCCAATAAACTTCTCGCTACACACAGTGTGGATTCCGGCAACATTGCTCTACGGTTGATTATCTTGTACGTTTGGAAGATGCTATTCGCACTGTATTTGTTAATAGGGAACACCTCATCTCCATCGTCTTTGACTTGGAGAAGGCATACGATCGCACATGGAAATTTGACATTTTAACAAGATCTTCATCATTACGGCCTTCGTGGTCACATGCCTATTTTCATTCGCAATTTTCTTGCGAATCGTACCTTTCAAGTCCGTCTAGGATCTACGCTCTATACATGTTATCCTCAAGAACTTGGAGTACCTCAGGGTTGTGTTTTGAGCGTTACCCTTTTTTCCGTAAAGACTAATGGCATCATCTCTGTTTTGCCTTCATCTGTCCACCACTCTTTATATGTTGATGACTTACAGATCTCTTGCAGTTCTGTTAATTTATGTCTGATTGAAAGACAACTGTAGTTCGCTCTGCATCAGTTGCAGACGTGGAGTGTTTCTAATGGTTTTACTTTCTCCCAATCCAAGGCTGTATGTGGCCATTTCACTCGACGTCAGGGAATTTTTCCTGATCCCAAGCTGACTCTTGGTGGCGTCACACTTCCATGTTTTTCTCAGCATAAATTTTTAGGCCTCCTTTTTGATAGGAAATTGACTTTTAAGGATCACTTTCTTGACCTTCGGAAACGGTGTCTTTTAAAACTAAATTGTATCAAAGTGCTTTCGCATTCCAAATGGGGTGGTGATCGCTTGGCCTTGTTGTGCATTTACCGAGCCCTCATTCGATCCAAATTGGATTATGGCTGCATTGTATATGGCTCTGCATGGCCGTCTGTCCTTCAGACACTTGTTCACCATCAGGCCCTCCGTTTCTGCCTCGGTGCTTTCCGTACTTCACCGATTCCCAGCCTGTACGCAGAGGCTCTGGAACCATCCCTGCACTTTCGCAGACAAGTTTTGTCTCTCCAATATTTCGCCTGTATTTCTTCACTTCCACAAAACCCTGCTCATCAATGTGTCTGTCGTCCCCATCAACGACGTCTTTCCACCAATCGTCCTTCCATTATCCCACCGTTTGGACATCGTATGACGACTTGGTTCACTACACTACAGTTCACTGACCTTCACTTTGCCACTCTATACCTACTTTGCCAACAGCACATTGGAAATATCATCTACCCAACTGTGATTTCTCGCTTCGTACTTTTGCGAAAATCAACATGCCCTCAACAGTCTTTCAGTCTCTGCATCATGATCATTTGTCCCGTCACTCTGATTACAACATTTTCTATACTGATGGATCTAAAAATGCAGATTATGTTGGAGCAGCTTTTTATACTGCGACTTTCAGTAATGCTGTTCATCTTCCTTTTGAGGTATCGGTGTTTTCTGCTGAGCTTTATGCCATTTAGAATTGGTATGCATAAAGTATGCATACAAAGTATGCATTGCAGGAGAAGTTTTCGAACATACTTATCTATAGCGATTCTGAGAGCACTTTGCAGGCACTGTGCAGTCACACTCTGAAGGCTCATCCTCTATCCATTTTAGATTTTTTACAGCGTTTTCACCGTTGCACTATCATTTTCTGCTGGATTCCAGGCCATGTCGGCATTGTCAGCAATGCCCTCGCTGATTCTCTCGCCAAGTCTGCTGCGATGGATCTCCACTCCGCCCTCTGACATCTACGCTCTTATACATTCTCGTCTCCGATTTGCCTGGCAACATGAATGGGATGATCTTCATGGCAATAAACTTCGTCTTGTCAGTCCTTTATTATCTTCTACCAGTCGACTGTTTCCAACTCGCCAGAAGGATGTTCTTCTGGTACGTCTGAGGATCGGACATACAAGACTTACCCATAGCTATCTACTGCTAAATCGTCCACCTCCCCTGTGTTCTACGTGCAACGTTGTTTTACCATTCATCATATTTTAATTGACTGTCCTGCTTTTACTCAACATTGTCGTCAGTGCTTTTATCCTCTTTTTAAATTTCACGTTCCCTTTCATATTTCTTTGCTTTTAAATGACAATGATCTTTTACCCATTTCATCAGTTTTCCGCTTCATTCATCAATGTGGCCTTGCCACTCTCTTGTAATTCTCAGGTTTTTAGTTTTCTTCTACACACTAGATGATTTACTATCATCTTGCTTTGGGCACTACCTGTTCTTTTCTTGTTTTTGTTCTTTTTATCTAGGTAGTTAGTTTTCATTCCATTTCCTTCTCTTTCTTCTCCTTTTTACCTTTCTTGGCGCAGCTTAGCCACAGCTGCTTTTGCGCCATTAAACCCCAACCAACAACAACAACAACTACTGACCAGAATAAAAAGAGACAAGAAAAACAATAGCCTCCAAACACTTGCAGCGCTTCCATTTAGAGGGAGAGGAGTTTCTGGAAAAAATTGTGATCGGAGACGAAACGTGGGTTCATTTTTTTGAACCTGAATCAAAGAGGCATTCAATGGAATGGCATCACACAAACTCACCGAGGAAGAAAAAATTGAAAACTGTGCGATCAGCAGAGAAAGTTATGGCGACAGTGTTCTGGGATGCAGAGGGTGTAATTATGGTTTATTTTTTGGGGCAAGGATACACGATAAATTCTGTCCAATACATCACAACCCTCAAAAAGCTTAAACATCTTCAGCGAGTTTGCCCAACAAAAGCTATGGCGGATGTTCTTCTTTTGCATGACAATGCAAGACCACACACCAGTCGTCACACCACTGAAGAGATTGGGAAAATTGGATGGGAAGTCTTGCTTCATCCCTATACAGCCCTGACCTAGCACCATCAGACTTCCATCTGTTCGGACCGCTAAAGGAAGCTCATTGTGGGATTCACTTTGAAGATGAGGAGGCCGTGAAAACGTCCATGCGTCAATGGCTTAGGAAGCAAGACCATGCTTTTTACCACTCTGGAATACATGCCCTTGTTAAAAGGTGGACCAAAACTGTGGAAATGGACGGAGATTATATTGAAAAGTGACAAATTAATCGTCAGTGTTGTGGTTTTCAAGCTATGTAATTGCATTTGAATTTCTTGACAATTGAAAGAAGAAAAAAAAATAGGAGGCATTACTTATTGACTGACCCTCATAAAACTGGCAAGAGGCTGATAGACCTATAATTCCCGATATCTTCTCTTTCTCCTTGCAATTTTATCATTGCATTCTTCTGGCACATCTCTGAGGTTCAAACATATAGTAAAAAGAGTAGCGAGAAATCCTTCCATTTCTGCTTCTTTGAGAATATCTACCATGATTCTGTCATGTCCTGGTACTTAACCTTTTTTCATACGTTTGATAGCGACTTCCTCTTTCAATACTGGAGGAACTTCAGAAACAGTATTACATGCCATTTCATTCTAATTCTTCATATCCATATAAATTGCTTTAAACTTTTTCAACACACTTGATAAGTTCCTCACTATTTCTAATAGTGATGCCAGCTTCATTTCTCAGAGCCGTTATGAACTTCTTACTGGTGCATAAAGAATGTTTAGCAGCTATTAGGCTTTTATTTTCCTCTACTGCTTTTCCTACCAGTTTACAATTGTACTTCCTGATATCCTCAGTAATGTGTTAATGAATTGTTTTACAAAGCTTGGCATATTCTATTCTCATCACAGGATCATCCTTGTTCATAATAACTAATACTCATAACGAACTACAAAACTTAAAGGCAATATTTCGTCCTTTTTACAGGACTTTGACGAGCCATTTTGTTCTAAACTAAACAATAATATCACAACTCAAGAATTCACAATTTTACAATAATAGAACGTGACACTTAATCACGCTCAAATTATTAAAGCCAAATAACAATGTAAAAAGGACGAAATATTGCCTTTAAGTTTTGTAGTTCGTTATGAGTATTAGTTATTAAATGTTATTGAAAGTATTTGAGAAATTAAGTAATCCTTGTTCATCTTTATTTCTCTTCTTTTGATCATTTGTTTATTATTATTAGGTATTTTTTGTTTTTCGGATCATCTAATACTTACAGCTGCTTCGCTGTAAGTTTTAGTTAACTTACCATTTAATTCATTCAAGATGTCTTCTTCTTCATCAATGTTCTGAAATGCAGATGAATGTCCCCTTACACCCATTAAATTAATAGATTTTCTTGGATTTCTTACTAGTTTCTGTCTTTCCATCTTAACGTTGAGGTGTAACTGCACATCACTAATCGATGGTCACTTCCAGTACTTAAACTGATTAAGCACTTAGAAATACTCTACGGCATCCTTTTTGTTAGCCAAAATGTAGTCAAATTCTGTAAGGCTCCCAGAAGGACTTCTCCATGTTCACTTTCTATTAAGTTTTTTATTAAAGAAGGATTCATAAAGAAAAGATTCTCATTTTCGGCCAATTTAACTAACATTTCTTCTCCTTCATTTCTTTGTCTATATCCAAACTTACCAACTGAAGTTTTGTCTTTCTGTTGTTTACCAATTCTTGCATTAAAATCTCCCATAATAATTTTTTATTATATACAAACAAACCATACTTCTTCCTTAAATCTTCTCTTTTATAATAAATATTATTAAACATCATAACACCAGAAAATAAATGTCAAACTATGGGGTCACCTTTGTCAGGGTCATTGTGCAATATTTATATGAATTTTTTTGAACAAAAATTATTGAAAGATACTAAATTTAAAATGGAATATTACCGCTATGCTGATGATATACTTATATTATGGTTCGGAACAAAAAGACAATTTAGTAATTTTTTCAGTGACATTAACAAGAGAAACAAAGACATACATTTCAAAATGGAAGAAGAAATCAATGACTCATTAAATTTTCTTGATCTGAAACTAATAAAAAAGGATAACAAAATAACAATGAAACATTACATTAAAGATTACAGAAGTGACCATATTTTAAAATTTGATTCTGGACACAATATGAAAATAA